>CAUYWD010000195.1:0-26972 GCA_963576735.1 Bedellia somnulentella | reverse complement strand
ATTCTTGATCAATTGAAATCATCTAGACTCCCCAATCTTTACCTACTAATAAAATTTCTTCCTTATTTATAACTAGCTTTTTGCCCGCGACTACGTCCGCGTGGACTACATTTTTTGCATCCTGTTTACATCCAAAATGCCAAAACACTATCTTAATTTCTGTTTTTTTATATTTACAATCCCGCGGGCGTTGTAATAGATATAAAGAACATTGAGGATGAAGGAGATAAAGATTTTTTAAGTGATTATTAGGCGATGCAGTTGGAGACACATTTCACTACCATTTCCCCATTCAACTTCCAAAAGTGGATAGAGAATTACTATCTCTGAAGCTGTGGCTACCCTTTTTTGGGATTTATAGCCGTTAGTATATAGTCATGATTGATTAATGGATGAATTTTATAAATTCCTTTTTGTAGTGGTTATATCAGTCGATCAGATCAAGTTTCAAATTTCTAGTACAGTATATTTATAGATCAAAAATCTGTATTTTATTTTATTTATTTATTTTATTTTATTTGGAAGATTTACAGCGTATACATTAACTAAACAATAAAGTAAACAGTGCAATGCCAATTAAAAATCTCCACCTATAACAATAAAAACTAGAAAACAACAACTTACAGACTAAAAGAAAATTCAAATAACAGACTGAGAACAATAGAAATAACGGTAACAACACTAAAAACTAAATTAATTATTGCTAAATAAGAAAAATATAAAAATAATTAACTTAAATGTTTTGAAAAAATGAATTGGTAAGTAATCGCTTAATTGCTGAAATGCTGGAGTTAAATATGTCGAAATCATTTTGAATTTCATTATATTCCCTAGAAACTCGTATTATAAATGAATTCTGCCTGTAGTTGGTTCTGGCCTGAGTCACATGTAATAAAGACCGCTGACGTAATGCCATCGGATTTGTACGCAGCTGTACCTTGGACAGTAACTCAGGACAATTAACCGAACCATTTGCTATCTTAGCCAAGTTACAGATATCTGAAATGTTACGTCTAACATCGAGTGGGACGAAATGATATTTTTTGCAACGCTCATAGTAGCCTGAAATCGATTGCTTACATTTAAAATCCAGATACCTTAGAAATCTCTTTTGAATGGCTTCTATTCTATTCTTATAAATCTGATACCGCGGGTTCCACACAGAGGAAGCGTACTCGAGATGACTTCGGACGTAGGCGCAGTATAATATTTTTATAGTTTTAATATCTTGGAAATCAGATGCAGTTCTCATTATAAATCCTAATGTTCTAGACGCTTTGTTCACTATACTGTTGATGTGATTATCAAATAAAAGATGGTTATCGACAACAACGCCTAGATCTCTTATAAAGTTTACCTTGGTAAGGGTTCGACCATTTAATGTGTAATTAAACTGAATGAGTTCTCTCTTTCGGGAAAATGACACACAGTAACATTTAGAAACATTCAGGTCAAGCTTATTTGTGAGACAATAATTTTGGAAACGATCTAAATCCGACTGTAGGTTGCGGGCGTCACTTATACTTTTAATATATTTTAAAACTTTCATGTCGTCCGCAAACAGAAGTATCTTAGAATGTAAGAAACATTTGTTGATGTTGTTAATAACAATAATAAACAACAGTGGTCCCAGTAACGAACCCTGAGGGACACCAGACGGAATACTTGACCAGCTTGACATAAACCCCTGAAGTGCAACTGCTTGGCTACGATTTCGAATGTATGATTCAAACCATCTCAAAAGGTCGCCATGTATGCCAGATTCAACCAACCTCCTCAGCACAACTTGATGGTCTATACGATCAAAGCATTTTTGGTAGTCCGTATACACAACATCTACTTGTTCACCATTTTCCATACCTTCACTAATAAAGTCAGTCGCTAGTAGTAGGTTTGTCGTGGTCGACCGTTTTTTGAGGAAGCCGTGCTGCTCATCATTAAAATCGTTCTGTAATGCTGCGTACAATTGGTCGTAAACTAGTCTCTCGAGCGTTTTCCCAAAAAGGCATAGCTTAGATATAGGCCTATAATTTTCAACGTGACTTTTATCACCCTTCTTGTGGATTGGTGTTATAAATGCGGACTTCCAAATACTGGGTACAATACCCTCCGCAAAAGATCGCCTAAAAAGAATGGATAGTGGAGCCGCAATACTTTTAGCACAGTTAATAACACTATATTTCAATCCCTTAGGGGATGAGTTCCAAAAAACCTTTTTAATTGTTCATACGAATCATGAAACAAACCATTTTGTACCAAGTTTTATATGTTCAAATATGAGAATATCTTTAGTAAGTATGGATAGCAGTTTGGCGACCCGTTGCTGTCCCCTACACTGACTGTTGGTGATCTGTGAGAGATTGCAATCATCGGTCAACAGATGGCGTTACTGAATTAACATTGAGATATTTACTATTATTTACAAACTATGCATTCTGAGGCTTAAACAGAATATTAATTTATGCGTAAGTAAAACATAATATATCTATGAGAATATAAGTTAAAAATCGTTAAAAAAACAAAAGCTATTAACATATTCTCAAACCTACCAAATGAATACGCAAAATTCATACAATATACTTTCAATTATCTTTATTCATACATATTCGCATAGTTGAATGTGAAAAGAATGATTAGTGCATCCTATTATTCTAACCTAACACAAAAGCAAAAACGTCTCAAAAAGACTTTAATCACCCGGGATTCGAACCTGGGTCATCCGTTAGTTTAGTTTTAACCAATCGGTATACAGCTACGCCACAAAAACATTAGTAATGATGTCAAATTTGTGATATGGTATATATCTAGTAGCCATAATATTGACAAACAATTAAATACATACATATACTCACGGCTATAAATCCCTAGAAGGGGTAGCCAGAGCTAAGGAACTTGAAGTTCCTCAGCCACTTTTGGAAGTTGCGTCGGAAAAAGATAGTGAAATAAAGGTTGTTGGTGATGGGTCTCCAACCACATCGCCCAAAAATCCCTTAAAAGCCCCAATACCGTTAGTCGCCTCTTACGTACACCCACCGGAAGAAATGGGGTAGTGTTATTCTAAGCCGACACTACACAGCAATTCATCAAATGGACATTCACTTTGATGAAAATGGATAAAACCCTTATTTTTTTCAAAAACACTATTAATGAAGAGTCTGATAAAGTCAGTCGATGAAAAAATTAGTCGTGTAAATATGGGGAGCAATAAGTTGGTGATGTGAGAGAGATTGCAATCATCGGCCAATAGATGGCGGTACTGAATTAAAATTGAGATAAAAACGTTCACGCCGTTCATTCCCGAAGGGGTTGGCAGAGGTACCAATACTCCTGAGCTCACATGGCAAGCGCCATCTAGTTTCCAGAGAAGGTACCCACGTTTTGCTTAGACAGTGTACTCACGTGATAGGGGGCAGGCCTATCGCCGTTTTGTACGAATACACTGTCACATGACTAAGTATAACTCAGCCATGTGGGTTTCCTCACGATGTTTTCCCTCACCGTTAGCAACCATGATAAATTAACCACACATATGACTTTAGAAAAGACAAATTGGTGTAGGCCCGTCCCAGGATTGGAACTCACGCCCTTCTGTTTTTCGGGCGGGTGTTCTACCCACTGGACTATCATGTCGCTAATTGAGATATTTACTATTATTTACAAAATATGCATTCTGAGGCTTCAACAGAATATTAATTTATGCGTAAGTAAAGTATAATATATCTTTGAGAATATTAGTTAAAAATAGTTAAATAAACAAAAGTTATAAACATATTCTCAAACCTACCAAATGAATACGCAAAATTCATACAATATGCTTTCAATTATCTTTATTCATACATATTCGCATAGTTGAATGTGAAAAAGAAGGATTAGTACATCCTATTATTCTAACCTAACACAAAAGCAAAAAAAATACGCAAAAAGACTTTGACCACCCGGGATTCGAACCTGGGTCTTTCGTACTTAGTGTTTACCAAACGGTATACCGCTACGCCACGCAGACATTTGTGTAAGTCTCAAATTTGTGATATCCTATATATCTAGTAGTCATACTATTGACAAACAATTAAATGGACAATTATTTTGATGAAAATGGATGAAACCCTTATTTTTTCCAAAAAGACTATTAATGAAGAGTCCGATAAAGTCCGTCGATGAAAAAATTAATCGTGTAAATATGGGGAACCATTTAAAAGTTATGTTTTTTTATGCTCCTGTGGGAACCCTTGCGAAATCCGGGATGAATTATATAAAGAAAGAAGAAAGAAAGAAAAACATTTATTCATTGCTAAGCTTGAGTAAACAATACATGAAACATAACAAAAGAAAAAATAATAATAATATATAAGTTAACAAAAATAAATAATAATAAAAAAAAAAAACTCAAAATAAAACATGAGTTATAACATAAGGAAAAAGCAAACATAAATAAAAACGAACCAAAATATATGATGACTTAATAAAATTATTAAGAACCTGTCACAAGAATAGCCATTACCTGCGTAGCAATGAATTGGCAGATGACTCAGCATTTTCGTTGTGAGTTAATACCTCACAACACTGATTTTCAGTCACCGCCAAGTAGAGGTGACTGAAACTGAATATCCTATATGTTGGCCAGGTGTACAACCTACATTCATGCCAAATTTGATCAAGATCGGTCTGGTAGAATTAACGTAATGAACGGACATACAGACAGACAGACATTTTTTTCAAAAATAGCAAATTTGGCTTCAGTATCGAAAATAAAACATATTCCACCGGTTTTTATTATTTTTTCTTCAATGTACAGTTTTGACCTCGTTACAGTCTTATTATAGTATAGATAGAAGAATAGATAGAAGATAGATAGATTTACGCCCACCAAACACATTGAAAACTTTTTTAGAAAAGAATATAAGATCATAAAATAATGTGAGGCAAGCATGGAAGATTTGCCAGGATCGTGCAAAGTGTTGATATAATAAAATATTTTAAATTTTTAGTGAAATATTTTAAATACTTTTAAGTGACACATCATTACAGAAAAGATATAATTTCCAAGTCGCAATATCTCCTTAATAAAAACTAGTCAATTATAACATTTACTCAACTCAATAGATCAATGAATAGTCGAGTTAGAAATTACGTGATTCCTGAAAAGTGCGGATTTAAAGATGGTAATGTAAAAAATATAAATAAAATAGGAATGCTGATGGACATGTTTGGGCACGTAGAGAATATGGATAATTGTAAATGAGTAAAAGAGCCTCATGATCATATAAGAGTCAAATGCCTCTTATATGCTGATGATCAAGTGTTACTTGCATCGTCGGTTGGGGAGTTGCAAGAGATGATGGACTACATGTCATGGATGTATGTATTACATGTGCGTCGTTTGAAAGAAAAGGAATGAGAGTAAATGTGGATAAAACCAAAACCATGGTTTTCGAGAGAGAGGAGAATATGACTGAATGCGTGATTGAGATCAATGCGTGATGGAACAAGTGAAAGAGTTCGTATATCTGGGAAGTTTGTTTACTAGGGATGGAAAGTGTGATGAAGACATTGAAAGAAGAGTAAAAAAGGGTAATGCGGTAAATGGAGCACTGGATAGTCTCATGTCTAGTCAATCGGTGTCCGAAAAGGCCCGAATGGCTGTGCATGATGCTGTCCTCGTTCCTACGCTTATGTATGGCAGTAAATGTTGGGTGTGGCAGAAGAAGCATGAAAGCAGAGTAAATGCAGTAGAAATGAGATCCCTCAGAAAAGTTTGTAATGTAAGGTTATGTGATCGTGTGAGGAATGATGTGATTCGTGAAAGGTGTGGTGTAAAAGAGAGGATGGATGACAGTAAAGTGGTGAAAGAGATATATAGAGCCAATGTGGAAGGTAATGTTAGTAGAGAAAGACCTCGGAGGACACATTTAGATCAAATAGAAAATGTGCTCAAAAAGGCAGGTGTCCGAAGTACGAAGAATAAAAGAGCATGTATGAAAAGATTGATGGATGTGAATGAAGCTAGAGAGGTTTGCCAGGATCGTACAAAGTGGCGATCGATAGTCTCTGCCTACCCCAATGGGAACTAACGGCGTGAGAATATGTATGTATGTATGAGTAAAAGAGATTTATAGAGCCGAAGTGGAAGGTAACGTCAGTAGAAGACAACGACGAAGGCGTCAAAAGTGAGAAGAATAAAATAACATGTATGAAGAGATTGACGAATGTAGACGAAGCTCAAGAGGTTTGTCAGGAGCGTACAAAATGGCAATTGATAGTCTCTGCCTACCCTAATGGGAACTAACGGCGTGAGTATGTTTATGTATGTGTATCTCTGCGATGCGGCAAACACGGTCTTTACAATAATCAAATTAAACTACACAATGATCACCGGCCGCCCCAGAATTATTGCATCACATATTGCTTCTGTGTGGCTAAGTGGCTATGAGCAGGGAAGAGACATCGCCCAATAAAAAAATATAGTTCCAGTACAAAATAAAGTCTCAAAGCCGCCACACCATAGCAATTATCATTTATTATACTATTGTTATTTCGAATATTTTTTTCCTGCGCTGACCTAGACCTAGGGAATAAAGTGTGAGTAATAGTAACATTTTTTGTGATGCACTTCATACAATACGTAATTTAAACAATCATTCTTCACAGTATGTAAACTTAATCAGATAAAACTTAATCATACCAAACATTAGCCAAAGCCATGCTATTTGTATCTCCCTAGATCATCATTCAATGACAATCACATTATTTGGTCGATATATCGTTCAATAACTTTCCACTTACGATTTGCAAAGATTGTTTTGATAGTGAAACAAGTCATCGAATGAATCATCTTTAGTTTGCAGGTTTAATAGACTTCGAAATCAACCCAATTTGATAAAATTATAATTTAGATTGACCCTACTTTACCTGATAATTATCATAATTAATCGGGCATCTTGTTCATTTTAGTATATAAGAATGCAACAGTGATATTTTCGACAAGTTGTTATTTGATATTACAATTAACATGAAGGGTCAGTAAAAGTATTTACTTTATGGCCAGCATTATTTTATGGCCTTCTTTGTAAATTTAATCATATTCCGAGTAATACTAAAAACCAAGAAATTAAAACTATTCATTAATATATTTTTAATGGATTTTTATTACTTTAATTACAAGTAAAAAAATATACATAGTCTTATAAGACATTCTGAGTTATCCACAATTTTACCAAGCGTCTGTATTGATATTCCGTAACCGTGTCTTATTAGAACATCCCTCGTTTTTTTTGTAGTTGCCAAAATTAAACTATATTCATATTATTATTTCAGCCTTCATCGCAATTCTATTAGTAGCATTAGCCACCAGTGCTTACGCTAAACCACCAAAGTGTCCCAAAATCCAAGCTATCTGGTCGTTCGAGTGGCTCATCCCGCACCAGGACTGCAGCAAGTTCTACCAGTGCGCCAACGGCAGCCCGGTGGAGCGCAGGTGTCCTAGAGGATTACACTACAATGCCGAAACTTGGCAATGCGACTATCCTGAGAATGTGAAATGTAACAATCTACCCAAAACTACTGAAAGCGAAGAAGAGGAAGAGACTGCGCTGTTTGTTCCCATCGGTGAAACCTACCCCAACGGCTGCCCCAGAGATCGCGAAGTCTTCTGGCTCGTCCCCAGTGTGTTGAACTGCAGACTTTTCTACTTCTGTGTTGAAGGACATAGGATCCCAAGCTTGTGTCCTAAAGGTCTTGCCTTCAACCCAACACTTCAGGTGAGCACAACAAGAATAGGTGTTGATATATGTATTCATAGTGGTCCGCCCCGGCTTCGCACGGATAGTGTTAAATATTTTTTACTGCTTACCCCCTACGATCTTCAGCGTGATGATATATATCCTTTGCCCTTCTCCTGGTTCTAAGCTACCTCTCTATCAATTTTCAGTCATATCGATTCATCCGAATTATAAATAGTGTAACTAACACGAATTTCTTTTATATATAGATGATAAATTGATAGAGTCTTCAAATAATTTATTGGATCTAAATCTATATAATTTTATTATATAAAGAACATTGCTTTTGGAGTATTTAGTAACAACTAAACTAAAATATGATTACGCCTAAACATAAGATCTTGATCTCTCGTATTTATTTGCAGGTGTGTGACTACCCCGAGGACGCCGGATGCAAGAGCTGGTTTAACAACCCTTAATTTAAATAAGAAACTGTTTTGCCGAATCCTGGAATATGCGATGAAATATATCATTGAAGATTTTTGTAAGATATGGGACAAAAACCTTCATCAAGACATAAGTTTGTTCCGTTTAGACCTCAAGCTCATTAATATATTTACATTTAAATAAATCAAATGTAGTTTAAATATATGTGTTTTTATTAGCTTATAGAACTCCACTCCACCGCCTTTCCCGCGAGTTTCCCTTCTTTCGGGAGCACGACCTCCTCCGGCCAGCACCAGCTCTCATAAACAGCTGTCCAATCGAACTTTACTCTGTCCATAGAGATCAGAAGGTCTACTCTTCACGCCGAGAACGATAATTAGCATACTCATCTTTTCTACCAATATTAAAATTTCTTTCTTTCTCCCTCGCACGATCGAATATTCGGATTTTGACATTTTCGATATGTATAGAACAATATAAATATTGATTGGCGCTTTCTATTCAATGAAACTAACGACAACTACGGAGGTACCGAATATCACCATGTATTTTCATTTATCAGAAATGACAAAATACGAATATTCGATAGTGTGAGCGAGACGGAAATAAATTTAGTATGGGTTAGAAGATATAAGTATTATCGTTCTTAATGTGAGGAGTTAACCCTCAGGCAGTTATCACCTTGTGTTGAATTGGCCGGCAGATGGCACTTTGACAGTTATTAACTCCGAAAATTAATTAAATTATTTATTACTTCGGACACTAAAAGTCCTAAATTCAGTCTCTAAAGATACGAAAGTGCTCAAATCGCAACAACCAGTGTTATCTTTGTTATCAGTGCAGCCGTTTTAAAATAAAAAATATTGTCTTGATATAATAAGTGCAACTAACAACTGACTTAACGGATTACTGGAAGTGCGTCTAACAAGAGTACAAACAACAAAACATTTTAAGAAGAAATAGTGAACAGTGCTTTATCCTATAAAAATCTGGCTAGAAATGTGAATATCTTGTGAAAGAGTTTGTTAAAAGTGAATTCTTTATTTATTTTTCGAAACCACCAACAATTTTGAATAAAAATATAATCAGACCCTCTCTACCACATTATTTATAATAAAAGGGCGCCATCTAGCGACGAGTAGCGGTACAATTTACATATAACACCTAGCAACCATCGATTTAAACAACTGAGTTCCAATCAGTCCCGTAAGAGTACACTACTAATTAGTAATAATACAATAACAAGATGAATTGCTCCATATGCAGTCTTACGGTAGAGGGAAAAGATCTGCTAAAATGCATTCCTTGTGGTTTAATTAGCCATTATAAATGCCAAGGCTTAAAGGCAGAATATTACAAAGCAAATTTTGTAAGCTTGAGCCAATCATGGTATTGTCCTGGTTGTTTAAATATAACACAACGTAGTAGAGCGCCAAGAAACGATAATACTCCAATCAGAAGGCAAACAGATTTTTCTTTTAACCACACGGCGATGTCATGTGATGAGCCAGTGAACATATCATCATTATCATTGAATAGTGACTCGGAGCGTGCGCCCTCTATATCATTCCAGCAATTTAGTAATCTTCTCGATGCCAAAATTATCGAGCTTCGCTCATCCATTGCCCTAGAGATACAAGCAGTCGTGGCTGTTGAAGTCCATAAAGCCATTCAAGAAACAAGATCTGAATATCATGATTTGATATCCAAACTAAAAAATGAAATATCGGATTTGCAATCACGAACTAAAGATATAGAAACATCTATACCCGATGTACGCGAAATATCAAACAAAATAACACAAATAAAATTGGAAAACGAACAACTTAAGGTCACAAATTTTCATCTCGAAAGCAAACAAGAAGAGATGGAACAAAGGTCTAGGAATTGTAACATAGAATTACAAAACGTACCAGAGAACAAGAATGAAAATTTATTCCATATTATAGAAACACTCGGCACCCTTATAGGTATTCCGTTACCATCAAGTTCCATCACCGACGTACACAGAGTCGCTCACAACCAGACAACGACGCGGCCAAAGAACATCATTGTGCACCTAGCAACCCGCCATCTACGTAACGATGTCATAGCGGCTTGTAGAGCACGTCGAGAACTTACTGTTGGACAATTGTTTAGCTCAGCGGGAACATCCACACCCAGCAACAAAAATGACAAATCAAAAATCTACATCAATGAGCACCTTACATTGAAGCGTAAGATTCTGTATTCCAAAGTCCGTTCTATAGCTAAAGAAAAGAAAATCAAGTTTGTATGGGTGAAAAACTCCGCAATCTTAACAAGAAAGGATGACACGACATCAATTATTGCCATACGCTGTGAGGAGGATCTAAAAAAACTGTGACTATTGCAATCTGTTATCATATGTTACTTTATTTACATACACACAACATATTTACACCTACTCGAATACACCTTAATAACACTATTTACAACAATCTTCTACGTCATATTTTACATTATACATAAATTATATATAATATTATCCATTTTATGGTATCTCTCAGTAAATGTTCGTATAGTTGGTTCTATTTGTGTCAGTATAAACTATGAAGTATCCATAGGCAAGCGCACTTGTATTTTCCTAAATATTCAATTTAAGATATGTATGCTTATGGCAGCCATATATATGCGTGCCATACATAATAAACCAATAGCTACCTACAGTAACCGTCGTCGATTCATTTATTACTTATTTTGCAAAAAAATCAGTGACATGCGGTTGCATGCACTGTTTGAAATATACATAGTTAATAATTACTAGCAGACGTGCACTTTCCATTTACTACCAAAATTGCGGCGGTATTAGGTCTAAGTTAGCACATATAAGGCTGAACATAGCAGCTTCTGATTATGATATTATTATACTGACTGAAACTTGGCTACGCGAGGGTATATTTGATCATGAGGTAGCAGACGAGAGGTATGCTATTTTTCGTCGGGACAGATGTATAAACACGAGCGTTAAAAAAGACGGCGGCGGTGTATTGGTTGCGATAAAAAGAACATTACTACCCTGTAGGCGATTAGATTTAGAGTGTCAGATAATCGAAGAAATCATCGTAACATTACCATTATGTGGCTCTACTAGGTTATTCATCTGTGCTGTGTATTTGCCTCCTTCATCTAATATGCTGTCTTACGAAACATACTTCAATAACCTCACAAGATTATTTACAGCACATTCTAATGATAATTATTGTATTGCTGGAGATTACAATATGCCAAACCTAGTATGGCTTAAGGAAAACCAGGACGAAAATTTAACTGCTCAAATAGATTTAATCGGTAGTCATCAGTTATTAATAGACGCGACCAACTATATGCAATTAAAACAAATAAATTGTATCCATAATACTAACAATAGGCTACTAGACCTATTTTTCACCGATATCAACACATTCAAGTGCTCCCAACCATGGGCAATACTTACTGATAAAGTTGATAAACACCACCCCCCTATTATGATTGAACTAGAAATAAATAAAAACTTTGATTCCATACTGCCTCTTGTACAACTAAAACACGATTTTTATAAGAGTGACTATCAAGCGATAAAGGATCACCTGTATACAATCGATTGGCACCAAGAACTTTCCACTTACGATGCTATAACAGCAACAGAGAAGTTTTATAAAATAATTAACGAAACTATTAGCAAGCACGTGCCCGTCAAGAAAATTCGTAATTCACAATATCCCCCATGGTTCTCTAACGCCTTAAGGTCTACGTTAACACGTAAATACAAGATTTGGCGTCGTTGGAATACATACCACAATTTAGCTGATTATGGTGAGTTTTCTTTATTGCGAAAAAGGAGTAAAATGTTGCTTAAATGTTGTTTCCGGACCTATATGAGCTCTACTGAAAGTAATATTCATAAAAACCCTAAATCTTTCTGGAAGTATATATCATCTATTAAAAAAAACGACTCTAGCTACCCAAGCACAATGACCTTTGGAAATACAACTTCTAGTGACCCTGCTATCATAGTTAGCATGTTTAATAATTACTTTAGCTCAGTATTTGAACCATCATCTGATTTTACAACATTGGATTTGGCTTCCCTCCCTTCAAATTCAAGTTCCCCTAACATACATCTACTGCAGTTTTCTGAAACTCAAATAGAAAGAAAACTAAAATACCTTGATGCTAGTAAAGGGCCCGGCCCAGACAAAATACACCCAATTTTCCTTAAAAATCTAGCACATGAATTATCAATGCCTCTATGTTTCCTTTTTAATAAATGCATGGCTGAAGGTATATTTCCTGATCAATGGAAACTGGCTCATATAGTTCCATTACATAAATCGGGCAATAGAAGCCTCATTACTAATTACCGGCCGATTTCAATTTCGTCTACTGTACCAAAAGTATTAGAATCCCTTGTACATCAAAACCTTATATTAAACTTAAAACCCCACATAGTGGAGGAACAACACGGTTTTTTGAGAGGCCGTTCAACTGTGACAAACTTGATAGTATACTCCGATTACATTTTCCGTCACATGGATAAAAAAATACAAATAGACGCTGTATACACCGATTTTTTAAAAGCCTTCGACAAAATAGACCACATCATGCTATTCCTTAGATTAGCTTATAATGGTATCAAGGGAGACTTTTTAAGGTGGTTCGTTTCTTACTTGACTAATCGATATCAGGTGGTGAGGGTAGATGGTCACCTTTCAGAGAAGAGGCTGGTCACCTCTGGTGTGATACAGGGTTCTATCCTTGGCCCATTGTTGTATTTACTATTTGTGAACGAAATTGTAAGGTGTTTTGAAAATAGCAGAGTCTTATTATTTGCAGATGACCTTAAAATATTCATGCCTATCAAAACTATAAACGACACCCAACTTCTTCAGGCCGATCTGGACCGTTTTGGTCGTTTTTGTAAAGAAAATAATTTATACCTAGCACACAACAAATGTAAACAAATAACATTCACCAAAAACCGGAACAAAATTTTGCACAACTACCATATTGATAACTGTCCCTTAGAGAGGGTATCACAAATTCGGGACTTAGGAATTATTTTTGACGAAAGCTTGAGTTTTGATGCCCACGTAGAGGCTATCTGTACAAAGGCCTATCAAATGCTAGGATTTATTTTGCGTGCTGGAAGACATTTCAAAAGAAAATCATCAATGGTTTGTTTATACAAATCTTTGGTGAGGTCTCAGTTGGAATATGCCAGCGTGATTTGGAATCCCTACTATTCAAAGTACTCCAATAAGATAGAATCCATACAGAAAAAAGCCCTTAAAGCCATACACTACAAATTTCATCATTCCAGAATGTCTTACACTAATCTACTTAAAAAATACAACCTACAATCACTGACAGACAGACGACAACTTATTGACCAAATGACGCTCCATAACATATGTTTTAACCATTACGATTGCATTCCCCTGTCCAACGAAATAGGCTACCGCGTCCCGCGTCGGCCCGACAGCCGGCTGCCGCACACAGCCGTGTTCGCGGTAGAGCCCGTCCGCACGGTGGCTGGCGAGCGCGCCCCTCTTCGTAGGATTTGTGAATCACACAATAAAAACTACAGCTCTATAGACATATTTAATTCGTCTAAACTCCAGCTCAAGCGAAGCATACTGATAAATGATACCATTAAATGATCAATTTTAGTATATGACACACACACACATACATACATACACACACACCCACACACATGCAAACACACACACACACAAACACACACACACACACAAACACACACACACACATGCATAAACTTGTATAAACACAATCCCATTTAATAGATGTATTAGTTATAAGCTTTATAATGTTTAAATGCTGATTATATATTTTATACAAAGTTCAGTTTCATATAAGTTTTTAAATATGTTTATTATGATAAGATAAATAGAATAATAATAGAAATGTAAATATTCTGTGATGAACAGTTCTGGATACAGACTGATTTCACCATGTAATTTAATTAGAAATAATGTATTTAGTCTGTGTCTGTTGTTTGTCCAAAATAAATAAATAATAATGAGCCCGCATTGGATAGTGCCTAATTCAAATTGTGATTATTAGTGCGGACCATTTAAAATAAACATGAAAATATACAATATGAAAATTAATATATTCGTGTAGTGTCGGCTTAGAATAACACTACCTCATTTCTACCCATGGGTGATCGTAAGAGGCGACTAAGGGTATAGGGGCTTTTTAAGTGACTTTGGGCGATGTGGTTGGAGAGCCGTCACCAAAAACATTTATTATTACCATCTTTTCCCCACTCAACATCTAAAAGTAGCTGAGGGATTTCTCATTCCAAAGCTCTGGCTACCCCGTTAAGGGATTTATAGCCGTTGCTATATGTTTGTGTGTATGTATGTACAAAGAAGCCCCAATGAAGAAACATTGATGATAAACTAAACGATTCTATCTTATAAAGTATGTGACATGTTAAGGAGATCCAAGGTAAGTCTGTCTTCCCGACATAATATGCACAGATCCATACATGAACGCCCCTAAACTAAAATATATATGTATGTATAATAATAATAATCTGTCGAGCATGTGGCCGTCCCGGAGAGTCACTTAGGCATGTTATTTCCGGTTGTTCGGCTCTTGCTAACACTGAGTACTTGCACAGACACAACCAAGCAGCCAAAATCCTGCATCAGGAGCTCGCTCTGAAATACGGACTCTTGCAACAGAGGCTGCCGTATTACAAGTATCTGCCGGAGCCAATCCTAGAAAACGACCGTGCCAAAATCTATTCGGACCGATCTGTTATCACGGACAGGACTATTCTAGCGAATAAGCCTGATATCGTGGTATGGGATCGGTCGCAGTCGAGGGTATTTCTAGTGGATGTCACTATCCCTCATGACGAGGGTCTCGTGAAAGCTGAAACCGAGAAGCGTCGGAAATATCTCGATCTGGCTCACGAGATCACCGACATGTGGGGTGTGACTTCGACAGAAATAATCCCAATTGTTTTGTCCGCGAACGGGTTAATTCCAACCAGCCTCGCGACCAACTTGAGGCGGTTGGATTTCTGTGGCGTGTCGGTTCCAGCACAAATGCAGAAAGCGGTGCTGCTCGATACGGCTCGGATCGTCCGTCGGTTCTTGAACCTGACTCCCTGACCCCGACCGACTGTGCTTTTGTCGGGGAGTACCGCCTCTCCCATTTGAAATTTATATTTTCATTTTTGGCCATGGCAGAGGCGAGAAACAAAAATGTTTTCCGAAATAATAATAAAATAGAAACAAAAATGTCTTTCGAAATAATAATAATAATAAATAGGCGTAGGGATGTGACGACCCCACCGCCCATTGTTGGAATGGCAGCGGGATGATAAGTTCATCAGCTTGCCATTCCAGCGATGCAACTAGTCAGCGCTTGAGTTTGTAGATGTTGACCGTGTCTACAAACTGGTCCCAGCGCAAAATAGGGTAACAACGGTCTCCCTGGGGCAAGTGAGTGAAACCCCGGGTGAATCTTCGCTCATCGTAATGGAAGTAGAGAACAACGATGAGCGTATAGGGCCGCTTCCCTTGGGTGATCGAAGGGGCACGTCTGGAGCTGGGGCTGGACGTGGCAGCATGCGGTCCCCCAGCCGCCGCAGGCCGGCCCGACCACCTGGCCGGTCTGCGCGACCACCTCAGCCACCAGATGGCTTGGCATTGGTTGGGACTGGGGCAACTCAGTCCCAGCAGTCGGTGCCCGCCGCTGGTGGAGCTAGGCGCCGCATGGCATGGACGGTTGATATGAATAGAAATGCCATGCGGGCCTACCTTAGGGCCTCAGAATCGAGAACTGGGCGGACGGGTTATCGGGCAGCAATGTACCGCGAATTTCTGCGGCTGGAGCCCAATTTGACCGTCACAGAACAAAACCTGGCGGACCGAGTTCGGGACATACAGCGCTCAGAACTTTTTAGCACTACCGAACTCGAACAATTGCGATGCGAGGCTGTTCCTCTGCTGGACGAAGAGCCACCCTTGCAGGTTTTCCCTCCTGTCCCCGAACGGGAAGTACGGAGGGAGCTAATTGTTAACCTGCCGGATACGGGTGGTGCGGAAAGCGATTGGGGAACAGTCTCCCTGGATTTGGATTTGGTGAGGAGCTCACTTGAAGGGACGATCCTGGAATATCGCCAATTGCCTCTCGAAAGGAGGCCGAGGCTGCCCCGAGTTCCTCTCAGCATCAAGGTTCGGGATGTCGTTGAGGCCGTCAATAACATGCTGCCCTCATTTTTAGAGAGCAGCATGGACCTTTGGGATACGGTTTCAATTCTCTTTGGCGCCGCAATGACAGTTTGTCAATTTGTCGGCGTCAGGATGCCGTCAACAAGAGCTGGCGGCTTCCGCCAGGCTGGCAGTACTAGTCCCAGGACTAGAACTAGGCCAGCCTAGATGAGGCGGATTGAAAGCCGTATCACAAGGGCCAGGGTCCTCATCGGCAAACTGACTAGCTTCAGATCAGGCAACAATAGGCCGAGGGTGGTGCGCTTCGTCAGGGAGGCATTCCCCGGTGAAAATGTCTTTGACAACTCACTGGAGTTTGCCTGTAGACTGGTGGAGCGCATCGATGATCTGAAGCAGAAGATCGCTGCTTGGGGTAAGCGAATTAGGCGATATTCTGAAAGGGTAAAGAGGTACCAACAGAATCGTCTCTTCATGAGTGACCAGAAGAAGTTCTACAGAACTTTGGAGCGTCCTGATGTGGTTTCGACAGGTCAGCGACCGGAAAAAGCCGATGTAGTTGCCTTTTGGCGTGGGCTTTGGTCGCTGCCTGTTGATCACGAAGAGGGCCGATGGTTCGAGGCGGTCGAGGGAGCGAGCAAGCCCATAGCGCCCATGAACCCCGTGAACATATCCGAGGAGGATGTGGTGGCTGCGATCCGTAAGGCTCCGAACTGGAAAAGTCCGGGGCCGGACGGATTGCACCATTACTGGTTGAAGGGGTTCACGCGCTGTCACGCTACTCTCGCCCGTCAGTTCCAAAGCGCCCTCGAGAGTGGGACGCTCCCGAACTTCTTAACTACTGGGGTCACTCATTTAGCTCCAAAGAGCGATGCTACCGCGGATCCATCACAATACCGCCCCATTACTTGTCTTTGTACAATTTACAAGACCTTGACATCCGTTCTGAGCTCCAAGATTACTCAACACATCGTTGATAACAATGTGATCTCTGGAGCTCAGAACGGATGTAGGGGCGGTAGTCGCGGTAGCAAGGAGCTGCTCCTCATCTATGCGGTCGTAGGCCAACTGGTCAAACGCAACCGTCGGAACTTTTCCGCTGGCTGGATAGACTACAGGAAGGCGTTCGATTCGGTACCTCATTCATGGCTCATGAGGGTCCTCGAGCTGTACAAAATTGATAGTGTAGTTCGACACTTCCTCGGGCAATGTATGGGGTGCTGGAGAACGAAAATCAAAAGTTGTTTCAATTATAATGTGCAATCGTGAAAATCTTAGAAAATACTATGCTGGAGAACGATCCTGAGTTTAGACGGTCAGCGGATGACGGATGCGGATGACCAAATTGATATAAGGCGAGGGATTTTCCAGGGCGATTGCCTGAGTCCAGTTTAGTTTTGCTTAATATCCAGTAAAATACTACCAAATATTCGTATGCATAGCAATTTACGATCGCAAAAAAAAACGACGTGATAGCTCAATTGGTAGAACACCGGTAAACATGCAAGCGACTAGTGTTCAAATCCCGGGTCGGGCTTACACTAATTTGTATTTTCTAAAGACATATATGTGTGGTTAATTTATCATGGTTGTTAACGGTGAGGGAAAACATCGTGAGGAAACCCACATGGCTGAGTTGTACTTAGTCATGTGACAGTTTATTCGTACAAAACGGCGATAGGCCTGCCCCCTATCACGTGAGTACACTGTCCATGCAAAACGTGGGTACTCTGAACACCAGATGACAAAGTCCCGTGATGTTCAGAAGTATTAGTACCTCTGCCAACCCCTTCGGGGATATTCGGCGTGAACGTTTATGTTATGTTATGTACACGATCAATACACTTATATTCACTAAATATATTTCATACTTGAAACTGAAAAAATGACCTGATGATGTCTGCTGTAAAATTAGATCATATCAATGAAAAAAACAGTAAAACATTATAACAGACAATATATAGCAATCGAAACTAATTTTGTTCGTACCAATGGTATTATGTCCAAAAACCCGGGCGAGATCAGATCCACCCGGATCCGGTTAATATCGTTGAGTTCCTGCTTCAGAGCTTCTACAGTAGCCAACAAAATAGCATCATCACATCGCTTAGGTTCTCCTGTCTCCAAGTAGCACTCCACAGCCACCAGTTCCTCCACATGAGCACCTCGCGCCTCACAACCATCCAACCTGGTAGTTAGAGTACTTGTACTGCTGTTAAGCTGCTCGATCCGTACTCGTGTTGTCAAAACTCCCTCGACTCAGAACTGGTGGTGATAGTGTAATGGTGGAAGGGATATATAGAACAATTGTAATTATTTGTATGTGTTGAAGCGTTTCAACAGAAGCACGCTGACACTGGCTGAAAACATGAGCAATCCAGAGGCGCGTCAGTCATGTCAAGCACTCACAGTAGAGACAAAGAACTGTCATTAATTAATCTATAAATACGCCGCCTCAGGCACTATTCCTCCCCTTTTTTTATCTACCACAAGACAAGAAGACACAGAAGACGCGAAGTCATTTAGATTGTTCAATTAAATACTAAGCTAATTGTAACAGTTTCACAATAAACAAGTCGCAACAAGAAGATTTGTTATTATTTGTTCTCCAACCATCACCAACCTACGAGAGGCACTACAAGGCGGAACCAACTTGTGGACGTGGAGCAGACGCACAAGGGCTGCTCCCTTTCATATTGGCGCCCCCGGGTGGGCACGAACCACCAACCTTTCGGTTAACAGCCGAATGCGCACGGGGGAAGAGGAGGAGCTGAAGCCACGCCACGCCGCCGGTGAAGAAGCCAGGACCAGGGGTTGGACACAGCAGCCATCCCACCTGCTAGCATCTAACCGAGGAGAGTGTCGTGAGCCAATTCATTCCTTTCTTTTCCTCACCGTATTAGCCCCCTCATCACGAGCAAATACAGGGTAGATAAATTGTTATCAACCTACCTCAAAGTTTAATCCTCCTTTATCTTATCAATCCCCCTGTATTTCGCGATAGTTTTATTGTATATTTATTGTAATAGTAAAATTCTAACCTCCAATTAGGTTATTTTATTAAAATCATTATTTTTCCAACAGGAAATAGGTTCCCAGCCGCATGGTTTCCATGATGACAAAGAGCTGAACTGATGACACATTTGTTATCATTGTTCACGCCAATCTGATCCATTGTTGCTGGGTTCAATGGTCCGCTGTAGGATATAGGCCTCTCACAGTCACATTTATCTTTTTACATTCACAATCTTGTCTTCCGTCCCATTGGCATGAGCCATTTAACTTAGCAAACCACATGGTCATTCGCACAACAGTCTGACCAACCAGAGGCATCACCTCTGCAGCCACCAAGTGCACATTGTGATCAACATACTCGCTTTACTCATCTACATTCAATCAGTGGAAGTAACAGCGCAGATATTGATATAGGTTTGTCACATGCAGGATTAAACTCACATGTGCCGGCATCCCACTAACCATAGTGGCCTTCTACTTTTATTGAATTAATTTGTTTAATTATTCATTTGTCACATTGCTTAGGTTCATGCCAGTCTCTGTGTCTTTCTTAAACTTAAGGGCAACAATTTCAAAGTGCATATACTCATTTGTGCTTAAACTATTTCAGCGATTCATACACTGAACTCAACCAGAGGAGACAGCCAGCTGTACCACAAGTAGTTGACTGCACTACAAGCAACTGCATATACAGCCTGTCATCCCAGTGGCTTCACTTCACTTTTACAAGGAGCGTAAGCCAATTTTACAATTTTAGTATTTAAATTTCCCCATTTAACACAACATATTAACTCCAGGAACTTATAATTTACAAACATTTTACAATTTTTTACATTTAATTCATACATTTGTTGACTTATTTCATCATGACAGACAGTCAGTCAACTCTCAAACCAATGACTTCACAACACAGCAGAGGTTCTAGCCCAGCTAAAGTCATTAGTGAGGAATATACTGCACTCAGTTATAAACGCAGTTCCATCAAAGGGCAAATAACCCACTTTAAGAAATATTTATTTAATTTATTAGAGTTTTGTGAATCCCATCCATTATCATCAAGGGATGAACAGATGTTATCATTAAAGCTAGATAAGTTCTTGGAGTTAAACTCTCAATTTGAACACCTGCAATCGCAAATGGAAGCTCTTAATTTTAGTAACTTAGATTATGAATTAGATGAAAGAGAACTCATATCAAATGAATTCTGTTCTTGTATTGTGAAGGCACGAAATCTGCTCGGTGTCAACAAACCTGCAGACCAATTCCAAGATGCCACTGAAGGGTCAAAGGCCTCCCATCCATGCCACTGTAATGGTCAAGGCACAATGGGGTTTAGGCTACCTGAAATCACTATACCTAAGTTTGATGGTTCATACTTCAAATGGCTTGAATTCAGAGATACATTTGAATCATTAATTCACAATAATAATCATATTAAACCTATTTATAAATTTCATTACCTCTGCTCATACCTACAAGGTGAAGCAGCCAGGGTTATAGCAAATCTTGAGGTATCTGATTTCAATTATGTAGAAGCATGGACTATATTATGTGAAAGGTATAACAATACAAAACAATTAGTTAATAATCACCTCAGTGCTCTCTTTAACTTTAAGGTTATGCAGAGTGAATCAGAAAAGTCTCTGAGGTTTTTAAGTGATCACATCACTATGAATGTTAGGGCTTTACAGACTTTAGGTCAACCAGTTCAACACTGGGATTCTATTTTAATTTATTTAACTTCCTCAAAGTTTGATCAAAATACCAATGTCAAATGGGAAGAATACAAAGGCAATCTTCATTCAGAGTTGCCAACCTTCAATGATTTAAAGGAATTTATAAAGATAAGAGCTGACATTTTAGAGACATTACCTCAAAGTAAGGTAAGGGTAAACACATCACAGGGTTCAAATAACAGTCATAATAACAATCATCATGAATTTAAGCACTATCATAGTAACAACAGTCATATTAAACAAACAATAAATCCACCTCAAGCCTTTATTGTTTCCACTTCAGGTAAGGTAAGCGATGAGGCTAGCAATCCTCAATTGCCCTCACGTTTACCCAATGCCACTCTAGCATCAACAGTTACAACCAATACTAATTTAAAGTGCTCTCTTTGCAAGGGTAAACATTTACTGTTCCGATGCTTACGTTTCAGAAAGCTCACATTGGCTGACAGACGGAGTAGGGTCACTGGGCTTAAGGTTTGCACAAATTGCCTTCGGTCTGACCATATGGTTGCCAAGTGTCCCTATGGAGACTGTCGTAAGTGTGGTGGACGCCATCACACTTTGATACACAGATCTCCCCTTCTTCAAAATGATGTTGCTCCATCATCACATCCTGTCACTTCAATGCCTCAGTTGCTTTCTCTCAGTCCTCCAGTTTCCCCTTCTGGGATCATTCGCTCCACCGCCATGATTGACATCATCAATCCCCAAAATGGTAAGGTGGAGACAGTCAGATGTTTGCTAGATAGCGGCTCTGACTACTCTTTTCTCTCCGCTGACTTAAGGAATCGCCTTGAGTTAGCTTCCACACCCTCAATACACAACAGTGTTGCAGGCGTTGGGAACACCTCTCTTAACCTGAGACCACATCAGTGCTCAGCGTTAATTCGTGCCCGCACTGGCACATACTCACATCTTCACACCTTTTTGGTGTTGCCTTCCATAGCAAAAAGGCATTCTAATGAAGCCATTGATGTTTCAAATATCACTCTTCCCTCAGCTATCACATTAGCTGATCCTCAATTCAATCAACCACTAAAGGTTGATATTATGATTGGAGGCGATCTATTCTGGGATCTACTTGGCTCCGAAAGGCTCACCTTAGGTCCAGGCCTACCCATGCTGCATCATTCACAGCTAGGCTGGATTATAGCTGGCAAGATTTCCCATTCATTACCACAAAATTCACAAACTTGTAATTTTGTTAGTAGCAGTTCTTTTACCAAGTTAACTAGAACTCATAGACTAAAAACTAGACGTTTCTGTCCTCTCAGCCCACTCAAGGCAGCAGATTACCGTCTTGGTGATACTTACACCTTACCAAAACGAATTGGTTATTAATAACCTAAGTTGAATGAATTCATACACAACAATCATTCAACAATTGTTTATGGTTTACTTTTAATTTACATTTATATACAAATATTTTACTTTATACAATACTTATACACTTTACATCATCCTACACATGGATCAATCATTATTTGCTATTTTATTATGTCTTTCCTTCTAGATACAGTAAACAGCTGACTACCTAAAGGTCATTGACGTCGAGGTAGTTGACCTTACAAGTTCATCGACTTTGAACTTTGGTATTATTATTTTTTAGATTCTTTTATCAAATGTATTTGAATCAGCGCGATGATCAATCACCATGGTCATCATCATCATCAACGATGGTCATCATCATCATTTTCTTTATACTTTATTTTCTTAAGGGGAAAGCCCAGGAAAATGTTTCATGCCAACGAACACATTTCGTTGCCATTTGTAACTTAACTATTTATTTTAAATTTAATTATTTCATTGTGTAGTTGCTAGTGTTCATGATTTTTATTAATCTTTCTCTGGCTTACGCATCCTTTCTTCAATAACAATTGAAGCACAGAGGCTGGCATTCAGCTAGCTCAATTTAATTTAGCACATGGGTAACACCCACCTCACATCTGAGGAACTATCTTCCCTATTTGCTCGGGTTGAGGTCATCCTCAAACTTGACCTACCTCTCCCCTCTCTTCCTCCTCCCAAATGATTTGGCAGTTCTCACACCAAGGCACTTTCTCCTCGGCAGGTCACTCACCAAGCAAGAGCCACCAGACCTACCGCGACAACTGGAGAGATGTGGAAGTTCGATTGAAGACTAGTCTTCAATGGCCCCCCAGTATGTTGAAGCGTTTCAACAGAAGCACGCTGACACTGGCTGAAAACATGAGCAATCCAGAGGCGCGTCAGTCATGTCAAGCACTCACAGTAGAGACAAAGAACTGTCATTAATTAATCTATAAATACGCCGCCTCAGGCACTATTCCTCCCCTTTTTTTATCTACCACAAGACAAGAAGACACAGAAGACGCGAAGTCATTTAGATTGTTCAATTAAATACTAAGCTAATTGTAACAGTTTCACAATAAACAAGTCGCAACAAGAAGATTTGTTATTATTTGTTCTCCAACCATCACCAACCTACGAGAGGCACTACAAGGCGGAACCAACTTGTGGACGTGGAGCAGACGCACAAGGGCTGCTCCCTTTCAGTATGATTGTTTTTAATTACAAACATACATTTACTCAAAGCCATAAATCCCTAAAAGGGGTAGCCAGAGTATAACATAAATAGTAATTGACCTAACAAACTCTCTTGTGCTATTTCCACATTTATACGCTTTGACTTCTTGTTAGGTTATTAATATATCTTTTTCTGCAAAGGCTTTCGAGAGTTGCAGAGTAGAATTTATGTCTTATTCTTACTCAAACTTGACCACACCACTAATTCCAACTTATATAAGGTCGTAATATCAATAAAATATAAAGATATTACGCCTAAGTGAACTTTATGCAATGTTGAATTACATCAATTTTTACATAACGCCGAGGACAATGTTTTTATTCAAAATAATACTCACCAAATTCTCAATATCTATTTACTACCAATCGTGAAATCTCAACATTGCAAAAGAACGTGTGAAGTGAAGGCGCAAAAACTGAATTTATACAATTCCGAAATTATAAGAGAAAACCGCTTAATTTAAGAATAACCTATGATGGTAAAGCTGTAAAGGAAGTTGAATCAACAAAATTCTTAGGATTTACTTTAGACTCTTTTTGTAATTGGAAAACTCACGTAGATGACATATTGCACAAAACTTTAAAAATATTTGTTTGTCATTTACCGTATAAGGTATGTTATTTCAGAGAGTGCCGCCCTTACCTGCTATCACGGATATGTGTCCTCAGTTTTACGGTATGGCATCATACTTTGGGGTGACTAAGTAGCCTCAGATAGTTTTCAAGATTCAGAAAAAGTGTATTTGTATACTATGCGGTGCTGATTTTTTGGATAGCTGTGTGCCGCTATATGTGTGCCCCCATTAAGCATAATGATGTAATATAAATAAAGAATAAATAAAGGAAAGAAAAATTTCGACACAGGCGGGTGAGGTTTTCATGAACAAAAAGATTTAAATCATAATAGTGTAGTTTTAAAGCAGGTGCAACAATTTAAGTACTTAGGTCACATTATCACCTCTGACCTCAAGGACGATGCAGACATCGAACGCAAGAGGCGCGCGCTGGCAGTAAGAGCCAACATGATCGCCCGTAGGTTCGCACGATGTACAGGTGCAGTAAAGGTAACTCTGTTCAGAGCCTACTGCACTTCACTTTACACGTGCGCTCTATGGGCTAATCATACGAAGCGGCAGTATCATGCACTTAGAGTGCAGTACAATGACGCTTTCAGGCATGTGTGTCGAAGCGCGAGTAGCGTGCTTCTACGCCACCATACATACATACATATACTCACGGCTATAAATCCCTAGGTAGGGTAGTCAGAGCTAAGGAATTCGAAATTCCTCAGCCACTTTTGGAAAGTTAAGTGGGGAAAAGATGGTAAAATAAAGGTTGTTGGTGATTGGTCTCCAACCACATCGCCCAAAAATCTCTTAAAAGCCCGAATACCGTTAGTCGCCTCTTGCGTACACCCACCGGCAGAAATGGGGTAGCTGAGGAGTTTCTAATTCCTTAGCTCTGGCTACCCCTTCTAGGGATTTATAGCCGTGCGTATATGTATGTATGTACGTTTATGTGTTTGTATCCATAGTATTAAGTGAATTTGCAGCAGAATATAGATTTTATTTTTCTTTTCTTTTCTTTAGATATGATCAATAACTTTGTTAAGTGAAAAACGTTTCCTTATATGTTTTGTTTACGTGTTTACTGCTTTTGGATCTGTTCAGCAACTTATTTGCTCAACTATACTATTTAAGTAAAACAAACACTTTAGATGTATATTATTTAAGGATGGTTTTATTGAAAACATGCTTAACCAAAATGTTTTTGTTGTATAATCAGTTTTTCAACAAAATCTAAAGCCGAGTTCTATCACCACAATCGACGCTGTCCTTCCATTCGCAACGAAGCTTGCCATCATCAAACAAAAGGTTTTCAGGGCAAGTCAGAACAAAAGGGTATCCAGAGGCACACTCGTAAAACTTGTCACATTCTTGATGTGGCAGCAATAGTCCGCTATTGCTTGCAATTGCACAAATAGCTTGAGGACTGTTATCTTCAACAAAACTGTCCAAAATACTTGCCTCTTTCTCGAGTACAAAATTTGTAGGATTGCAATAGACTTCCGTTTCCCAATTGCACATACTCAACAACGGGTCGTATGAGAGTCCTGAAGGACAAAATTGTGGAACAGGAACACCATGAGAGCACTTATAAAATTGATTACAGTTGGCATGAGGTAATAGTTTGCTCTCAGACAGTGGTTTTCCACATTCAGCAGCAGCAACCAGAGCGCTACTGTCTTCAGAATAAGATGATTCAGTTAAACAATTCACAATTTGTGAGAAATCACATACTTGTTGTTCGTTATTGAAATTGAGGCCCGGGGGACATTCTTGGACAACCGCAATTCCGTTAGAACATTGGTAGAATTTGTCGCATTCTTCGTGAGCAAATAACTGTTCAGTAGACGATGGGCAGGAAATGGCTAATGTAGTTGATATAAGCACTACCAATAGAATAACTGAACCTGCAAACAAAATACTCGATTAAATTTTAATTCAGAGCAACAGTAGCGATGAACTTCTGCTAGTTGAACGAAAATAATCGAATGTCATCTAAAAGTGTACTATACCGCTGCAAGAATTTTCTTGAAGCTCATCGGAAACACTTTATCGCCGTAGATACTATTCTCTTTATTCAAATAAGATTACAAAAAATCCACACGTATAGTTAATATAATTTTTATTCATAAAAAGAGTCGTAACAAGTTAGTAATTTGAACACCATATGTCAATACAAAATTTACTTATTCGCCTCACACAACATACACGCAGACGTATGATGGAAGCGAAGTGTCAATTCGAGCCGAAACTGCACAGTTTAAAACGATATATATTATGTGTTCTATACACATATATGGTCTCACATACTACCTATAGGTTCTTTCTTAATTACATACATACATATACTCACGGCTATAAATCCCTTAACGGAGTAACCAGAGTTTTGGAATGGGAAATTCGACACAGGCGTCAGCCACTTTTGGAAGTGGATTGGGGAAAAGATGGTAATAATAAACGTTTTTGGTGACGGGTCTACGACCACATCGCCCAAAATCACTTAATAAGCCCCTATACCCTTAGTCGCCTCTTACGATCAACCTCGGGTAGAAATCGAGGAAATGGGAAAGCCGACACTACACGGCAATACACTACACGTTCTTAATTAAACTTCTCTATTATCAAAATTACAAAACAAACACCAATCCGTTCGTGAGTATATAAATAAATGAGTATAACTTTATTCAATCTAATTATAAATATCACTTACTACTA
>CAUYWD010000194.1:0-46374 GCA_963576735.1 Bedellia somnulentella | reverse complement strand
CTTTCCTTTAATAACATCTTTTAATTATGAGTAATAATCCCCACATGAGGAATTCATGTCAAAAAACATTAAATTATGTGATAGTTAGGCGTTTCCAACATTTGCATTCTATCTGAAAAGGTAGACAAGTGGCCGTCCGAATTAGTTAAAATTCGGAGGTAGGAAACGCAAACACTACTTGAACGTGTAAAAAAGAAACAAAGGATAGAGAAATTTCGCGCTGGATGCCAACTGACACTGTAGCTCAGTTGGCAGAGCGACGGGGGCGTATACCCGAAGGTCGCGGGTTCGAACCCCGCCAGTGTCGAAATTTTTCTTTCCTTTAATAACATCTTTTAATTATGAGTAATAATCCCCACATGAGGAATTCATGTCAAAAAACATTAAATTATGTGATAGTTAGGCGTTTCCAACATTTGCATTCTATCTGAAAAGGTAGACAAGTGGCCGTCCGAATTAGTTAAAATTCGGAGGTAGGAAACGCAAACACTACTTGAACGTGTAAAAAAGAAACAAAGGATAGAGAAATTTCGCGCTGGATGCCAACTGACACTGTAGCTCAGTTGGCAGAGCGACGGGGGCGTATACCCGAAGGTCGCGGGTTCGAACCCCGCCAGTGTCGAAATTTTTCTTTCCTTTAATAACATCTTTTAATTATGAGTAATAATCCCCACATGAGGAATTCATGTCAAAAAACATTAAATTATGTGATAGTTAGGCGTTTCCAACATTTGCATTCTATCTGAAAAGGTAGACAAGTGGCCGTCCGAATTAGTTAAAATTCGGAGGTAGGAAACGCAAACACTACTTGAACGTGTAAAAAAGAAACAAAGGATAGAGAAATTTCGCGCTGGATGCCAACTGACACTGTAGCTCAGTTGGCAGAGCGACGGGGGCGTATACCCGAAGGTCGCGGGTTCGAACCCCGCCAGTGTCGAAATTTTTCTTTCCTTTAATAACATCTTTTATTTATGAGTAATAATCCCCACATGAGGAATTCATGTCAAAAAACATTAAATTATGTGATAGTTAGGCGTTTCCAACATTTGCATTCTATCTGAAAAGATAGACAAGTGGCCGTCCGAATTAGTTAAAAATTCGGAGGTAGGAAACGCAAACACTACTTGAACGTGTAAAAAAGAAACAAAGGATAGAGAAATTTCGCGCTGGATGCCAACTGACACTGTGGCTCAGTTGGCAGAGCGACGGGGGCGTATACCCGAAGGTCGCGGGTTCGAACCCCGCCAGTGTCGAAATTTTTCTTTCCTTTAATAACATCTTTTATTTATGAGTAATAATCCCCACATGAGAAATTCATGTCAAAAAACATTAAATTATGTGATAGTTAGGCGTTTCCAACATTTGCATTCTATCTGAAAAGATAGACAAGTGGACGTCCGAATTAGTTAAAAATTCGGAGGTAGGAAACGCAAACACTACTTGAACGTGTAAAAAAGAAACAAAGGATAGAGAAATTTCGCGCTGGATGCCAACTGACACTGTGGCTCAGTTGGCAGAGCGACGGGGGCGTATACCCGAAGGTCGCGGGTTCGAACCCCGCCAGTGTCGAAATTTTTCTTTCCTTTAATAACATCTTTTATTTATGACAAATTTATCACGTCAAATAATAACATGTAAAAAATAAGAAGATATTAGAAGCTAAGTTCGATTGATTACTTTACTGGCCTTGATTTGATTTGGCCGCCGGTTAAGGGTCACGGCGGGTCGCAGCTGTCAGCTGAGTTGCCCGCCTTGTCATCGCGTTTCACGCACACATTGAGCGTGTTGGTGTCAATAGTACTACTTTCTTAGTGCAAATTTTAACAAAATTTGAAAAAAAATAAGTGTGTTTTTTTTCAACGAATTATGCCTCTATACGTGATAATTAATCATACTTTTCATTGATAACAGTCGTTACAATTACACCCTGTATATGATCAATCAATATATATTTATATGTATTTCCAGTCATTGCTCTTAGTACAGTTGGGTTGGTCCGGTTTATGGTACCAAGGGAAGTTATTTCTCAGTGGTACATTTGACTATATACTACGGGTAAAACAAAAACCAAGTTCCAGTTGATGCTGTTAACATGTCCACCAAAAAGGATATCTTGCTTGTAGAAAGAGAAAATGCAGTGATGGATTAGTAGTTAGTTCAAGTCCTGTTGCCAAAGCTGCCAGAAGCTGTTTTATAGCAAGTCGGTACAACAAGCTTAACCTCTGTTAATGGTTTATGTTGTGGCATAAAGAAAGAAAGAAAGAATACAAGATAAAACACTTAGTAAAATGTTCACTTCAAGTATACTTTTTGGTTTGTATGCAATACAAGTTTCTGGGAGAACAGTACAAAACATCAATTTATGGAAGATTGTGCACGTTCAAGACAAAACAAAGCTATCATAATTGATTTTCAAGCTAAAAGGCTGTAACATTATACGTGAAGATAGCATTTTCAATTTTAAATTTAGGTTTACCAATTTAGACACTAATTGTTTAAATTTAATTGAAATCGTACGTCATAAAGAGCTCTCCAAAATATAAAGGAGATGTGACAATGAAACGTCTCGCGTATCTCAGGCTGTTTAAAGAGATAGAATAGAAACAAGAGAAACTCGTGACAGGAAACTTTGCTTCAAGTCATTTAATATAAAATGATAAAATTTACTTCTCATACACAAATTAACTACTTTGCACAGTCTTCTATTTTCAGAAATCTCAGATGTTAGTAAGAATATAATATAACGTAGGGTTCGTCATATATATTTATTAGCAATGGGTATTAAATTAGATAAAAGATAAAAGATATTTATTTGTTACCAAACACAATGACAACATATAGAAATATTACAATTTAAAAAGAAAAGATGGCAACAAATAGGCAATGTCCCTCAGCTAGGTTCCCAACATTATCCGCAGGACACTGCTGAGGAGCTGGTTTTCTGGTACCGCCTGTAACTTACATACTAAGTCCGACATAATCAGTTAGTTTACCTAACCTTATGCCACTCGTTGTAACTGTGCTACTGGGAGTTAAGAAGAAAATAACTTAACACTCAAAAGAATAAATTAGATTTCAGTGAGCAATCATTAATGAGCTGCCAGCCTTAAATCAATAGTCAATTAATAAACAAATCGTACCAATATTAATAATATGCTAGTTTAAAGATAATAAAATAAAATAAGTTTAGGGACCAATATATTTACTTAATAGATTTTATAAGAAAAGAAATAAGATATTTTTATAAGAGAGATGCATTGAATTTTGTGGAAGATTTATTGTGATGCTTTTTGTTGTTGAAGTAGGTGTATTTTGAACCGGTGTTTGAATGACCCTATTGATGGCAGTGAACGCATGGGAGGTTGCAGGTCGTTCCAGCACTTACTAGCTGCGTATCTGAAACTACTTTTGAATGCTGTCGTATGGTGTTTCTAAATAACCAATAGATAAGTTGAGGCTCTAGTTTCGTACGAGGACATACTTTTTGACCAGACCAGTTTTGTAAATAGGTAGCCAGGAGTTTGAGAGAGAACGACATTAAACATAAGAGAAGCAAGGTGTAACTTACGTCTATTTTCAAAATTTAGGATATTTGAACTATTCCAATACGGTGTGATATGAGTTCTATCTGGAATATTAAAACAATACCTAGCACAAGCATTTCGTACTCGTTGGATGAGTCGTTTTGATCTCACCGTCATGCATGGGATGTAAAATTGTTTCTGCATAGTTCAGCTTCCTTAATACCAAACTTTCGCAAAGTTGTATTCTTAAGGCAGAACTAATGGAATTTCTCATTTTACACAAAACTTTAACACGAAAGTCAAATTAGGTTGGTAGTCATTTCATTGTATTTTATTCTTGACCTTAAATGTTCATGAACAACACCAAAAAGTTGGCAAAAGTGCGGAGATTATTGTTTACTTCAACATCAAAGTTGTATAGTATGTATTCGTAGTTCATGAATATTTGTGAGTGGATGCGAATTGCTAAGAAAGTGTGCGTTGCGATACTTATCTAAGCCGTGTAGGCACCATATATCAAGGCAATAGTACTGTTTTTAAAAATTATAATTGTTATTTTTCTTGCACACAAGTTGGTTAAATCAAAATCTCAGGCTGTAGAAACTACGATTAAAAAATATGCCACTAGTGTTTTGTCTACTGGTTGAAAAAACTCCTTAATTAATGCAATACTATGACTTAACTTGTATGCAATATCAACCAATCATTAAAGTTTTCATGTCGTACATCGCGCCGCAGTCGTTCATGATCGTCCTGCCCGTTAGGCGTACTACGATTCTGTTTCATTTGGCCCGTCAAATCCATTTGTTACTTATTTGTCAGAGGTATTCGGAGAAGTGAAAAGCCGCTGGGTCGACACTGGATAGCCCAACACATACCTACGTAAATTATCATATTTTAGAAGATGTGTTGCTTATGTGACTAGACGGTAACAAAAGTATAGGTTCAATAATTGAGTATGATTTTTGAACTAACTTTTATTTAAATTACAAAAAATAAAGACACCAAGAAAGTACTAATTAAATTTGTTGAATATCACCTCAGCTATGGATATAACTGTAAGTTGGAGATATAACTGTAAGAAGAGAGAACTGACTAATGATATATATTGTCAAAGTTTTTTTTTTTACTTTTCAGTTTTAGTTATTATATTAATGAATCGAGAGTTAGTTTCCAACCCTTATTAGGGTTGTCAAAGCAGAACGAGTAATTAAAAGTAAACGTATTATAACAAGAACGTGAAAAATTGCAAGACATTTATTATTTCCACAGAAAACGCCAACGTCGTAAGTTGAGATAAAATTCATGTGAGTTATTTTGAGTTATCTTTTGAGTTATTTTGTGGATTTGTCTGACGAGCTACTTTAGATGTATCTATTTGTCAATTTTGCGTATTACTCGACATTTTCGTTAGACCGCAGACCTTTCAGACATCGCGGAGTGTAAATGTTTTTCGAGTTAAGCATAGATACAAATTATAAGCTGGTACACAGCAGGGTGTACTGGCCAGTATATCTTTGCTGTTCCCACAGTGGTGACCCCGACGTGATGTAGGAATATGAGTGAGACGCTGCTATGTGCGTTTGAGTCCGCAGTAGTGTGCGCTCTAACATGACTCCCACAGTACTCCCCTCCTAGTCGATACGACGATATCAAAGCTAGGAGGTACCTATTACCACACCATTCATTCAGCAGAGCATCTACAGGCATGCAATCACCGGCCTCATTGCTCACACTGAATCTGGTAATTGGTAATAGGTACCTCCTAGCTTTGATATCGTCGTATCGACTAGGAGGGGAGTACTGTGGGAGTCATGTTAGAGCGCAAACTACTGCGGACTCAAACGCACATAGCAGCGTCTCACTCATATTCCTACATCGCGGAGTGTAAATGTTTTTCGAGTTAAGCATAGATACAAATTATAAGTTGGTACACAGCAGGGTGTACTGGCCAGTATATCTTTACTGTTTCCACAAACACTTAAAAAAAATAAATATAAATCCGACAACAAGACCTAAAAAAGGAGACAAAAAATCTCAAAAAAAATATTATGGAGCACTATAATAAATTGATAATGGGTGTTTCACCATCATCATAACAAGTGATTCATATCCTTCTTGTCCTGAGATGCAAACGAGGGGTATGCCAAAAGAAGTTAGATACTCTTTTCTCATTTAATTGACACTGGCAAGCTATACACCATCTTATAGGCTGGTTTTTTATTGACATATTTGAATGTAGAACACATATCTTTTATTAATTTTTTATTTGAGTGAGCATCATTTTTCCGAGAATCTGGCGGGAATTCACTTGCAACAATGGAGCTCAGTCGACGTGATTTTCGCGCTATGATTTATTATGACTTTAAAAAAGCTTTAAAGCCTCAAGAATCTTTTGAACTTTTGGCTTCTACTTTTCTGCCTAAAAAGTCTGCTTGTTCCCAAGCAACAGTATTCAATGTTTTTGCTTAATTTAAAAGAGGACGGGGATGTCTCGAAGATGAAGCGAAGACAGGACGGCCGCCAACCACGGTCACGCAAAAAAACGTTGCCTATAATTTCGAGATTTCTGAGGTATCTGAAGAAGAGTGGTCACAGGTTTTTTCCAATTAGTTCAGACGTATGGTAAAGTGTATACGTGGTCAGGGTGAATACTTTGAAAAGACCGATACTTGTAATAAAGAATAAATTTTATAATTTTTGAGTTTCTTGTTTCTTTTGGCATGCCCCTCGTATTCTAAATAGAAATGTAAGTGTTTCAGCCGGGGAAGTACGTAGTGTGTTGAAAGAATTGATTGGTGGTAAATCACCAGGCCATAATGGACTGAGCGTGGAGCATCTGACATACGCAGGGGCACATTTACCGAGAGTACTGGGCACGTTTTTTACATTATGCCTAAGCCATTCGTATTTACCTCCTTATTTGATGCGGACTATTGTATCGCCAATATTAAAGAATAAATCTGGTAACAGTTCAGATGTGGCCAACTATAGACCCATCTCTCTAGCCTCGTCGAACTGTACTATAAATTTTGTACAGCTCAGGGACCCTCATGAGCCATGAATGTGGTACCGAATCGAGCGCTTTCCTGTAGCCTATCCAGCCAGAGAAGTTCCGACGGTTGCGTTTGACCAGTTGACCTACGACCGCATCGATGAGGAGCAGCTCCTTGCTACCGCAACTACCGCCCCTACATCCGTTCTGAGCTCCAGAGATCACATTGTGGTCAACAATGTGTTGAGTAATCTTGGAGCTCAGAACGGATGTCAAGGTCTTGTAAATTGTACAAAAACAAGTAATGGGGCCGTATTGTGATGGATCCGCGGTAGTGTCGCTCTTTGGAGCTAAATGAGTGATCCCAGTAGTCAAGAAGTTTGGGAGCGTCCCACTCTCGAGGGCACTTTGAAACTGATGGGCGAGAGCAGCTTGACAGCGCGTGAACCCCTTCAACCAGTAATGGTGCAATCCGTTCGGCCCCGGACTTTTCCAGTTCGGAGCCCTACGGATCGCAGCCACCACATCCTCCTCGGATATGTTGACGGGGTTCATGGGCGCTATGGGCTCGCACGCTTCCTCGACCGCCTCGAACCATCGGCCCTCTTCGTGATCAACAGGCAGCGACTAAAGCCCACGCCAAAAGGCAACTACATCGGCTTTTTCCGGTCGCTGACCTGTCGAAACCACATCGGGACGCTCCAAAGTTCTGTAGAACTTCTTCTGGTCACTCATGAAGAGACGATTCTGTTGGTACCTCTTTACCCTTTCAGAATATCGTCTAATTCGCTTACCTCAAGCAGTGATCTTCTGCTTCAGATCATCGATGCTCTCCACAAGTCTACAGGCAAGCTCCGGCGAGTTATCAAAGACATTCTCATCGGGGAATGCCTCCCTGACAAAGGGCACCACCCTCGGCCTATTGTTGCCTGATCTGAAGCTGGTCAGGTTGCCGATGAGGACCCTGGCCTTTGTGATACGGCTTTCAATCCGCCTCATCCAGGCTGTTCTAGTTCTAGTCCTGGGACTAGTACTGCCAGCCTGGAGGGAGCCACCATCTCTTGTTGGCGGCATCCTGACGCCGACAAATTGACAAACCGTCATTGCGGCGCCAAAGAGAATTGAATACGAATCCCAAAGGCCCATGCTGCTCTCTATAAATGAGGGCAGCATTTTATTGACGGCCTCAACGACATCCCGAACCTTGATGATGAGAGGAACTCGGGGCAGCCTTGGCCTCCTTTCGAGAGGCACTTGGCGATATTCCAGGCTCGTCTCTTCGAGTGCGCTCCTCACCAAATCCAGGGAGACTGTTTCCGAATCGCTTTCCGCACCACCCGCATCCGGCAGGTTAACAATTAGCTCCCTCCGTACTTCCCTCTCGGGGACAGGAGGGAGCACCTGCAAGGGTGGCTCTTCGTCCAGCGGAGGAACAGCCTCGCGTCGCAATTGTTCGAGTTCGGTAGTGCTAAAAATTCTGAGCGCTGTATGTACCGAACGTGGTCCGCCAGGTTTTGTTCTGTGACGGTCAAATTGGGCTCCAGCCGCAGAAATTCGCGGTACATTGCTGCCTGATAACCCATCCGTCAAGTTCTTGAACTCAAGGCCCTAAGATAGGCCCGCATGGCATTTCTATTCATTTCGACCGTCCATGCCATGCGGCGTCTTGTTCCACTAGCGGCGGGCACCGACTGCTGGGACTGAGTTACCCCAGTCCCAACCGATGCCAAGCCATCTGATGGCTACGGTGGTCGAGCAGTATGGCCAGGTGGTCGGGCCGATCTGCCGCGGCTGGGGGACCGCATGCTGCCTTAGCTCCAGACGTGCTGAATAAGATAAATGTTTTCTAATATAGAGGTATTGTAATATTTGTTGGAAAACTGGGGTAGAAGTGGTTTTATTAAACCCTTCAAAATTTTATTATGATGAGTTTTTGATAGCTATGCCGCTGACCAATGACTTGAATAGACAAGAATATAATAAAGAGAGTGGAAAGCGACTACCAATACCCGTGACCATGATAACTGTAAAGTTTTCGAAACGTCGTCGGGCTTTAAAAACCATGCAACCATGCAATAACACGTGAAGATTAAATATCCAAAAGTGAAAAGTTGTTTTAATTGTAACGAATATGTATATAATGTTTATATATACTCGTACTTCAGCCGTGTAGTGCCGGCTTAGAATGTCGCTACCCCTTTCTACCCACGGATGTCGTAAGAGGCGACTAATTATTAAATTAGGTGTTGGGGCTTTTTATTGGATTTTTGGGCGATGCGGTTGGAGACCCATCACCAAAAACCTTTATTTTACGATCTTTTCCCCACTCAATTTCCAAAAGTAGCTAAGGAATTTATAATTCCTTAGCTCTGGCTACCCCTTCTAGGGAATTATAGCCGTGAGTATATGTATGTATGTATGTATGTACTTCAGCAAATTATGTTAGGTGTCTGTGACTCACACATTAGTAATAAATGTTCTGTTCTTACAAATAGGTGCTTTAAGTCTTATAATATCTCATATATTAATAACGTTAGTGAAAATACTTTCTATCATCAATGAACATTACGTCACCAACAGAAAAGACGAATAAGACCAAAAAATTATACGAATAATATCATTCTCTTGTATGGAAGTTGGGGAAAAACCAAATTATTGCGAGTATTTCACACAAACTAACGAAATGTTTCCACGTATTGAAATAGTGAATCTTTAAAGCTTCTTACTATGAAAACAGGTTTAAATTGTTTAAAACGATGACGATACTTTTGTTTTATATATATATATAAAACAATATATATACATAAGAATAAGTCTGCTAATTTTATATCAAAATTTACTTAACTCAGTAAGTCATTAAAATTAACAATGCTAATCACGTGCTTGTCAAAATTGTAAATTTATTCCCTGCGATTTTAGCTCATATCTTGGCTACCCGTTGTGTTTAATAAAATTGGATCGAGCTAGTATATTGCGAGTATCTTTGTATCTTTGTAATGCCCCATGCTGATCTGGGCAACACTTTATTAGTTTCTCTAGCATTAGTGAGTCGTAAAGAAGTCTAAGGTATCCGCTTGCCAAAATCAAATCGGGCTTACATATAGGAGCTCGTAGCAGACATGCTATCGTATGTGGGTTGTGGTTAGGTATGTCTAATAAAATATTCTTTGCGAATGAATTAGCAACCATACGAGAATTTACAAAGATTTAAAAGAAGAAAAGTAGTTGGCCCCTACAAATTAAGATAGATAATGTGAGTGTCCTCACGAATTTTCCCTCGCCGTTAACAACCATTATAAATTAACCACACATATGTCTTTAGAAAAGACAAATTGGTAAAGGCCCGACCCGGGATTAGAACACAAGTCGTCTACACGATAACAGGTGTTCTACCCACTGAGCTGTCATGTCATCATTTCAAATCTACATAAGCATTAGTCATAGTCATGCCCAATAGACACTATAAGGTCCATCACAAACACATACTCTGGGTTTAGGCAGAGAGTAACGATCGTCACTTTGTACACTCCTTGGAAACATTTTTAACGTATTTATATCCATAACTATTTTCTATTACTTGCACACTTTTAATTTTAGTAATTTGCTTAACCAATGGCGTCAAGTTGAGTTATTTTAAAGTTCTGGTGAAGTGAATTAACCGTAACAGTTACTTTTTTGTTTACGGAAATGATGTGTGAAAATAGCTTTACAATTCCAAAATATGTGACTCAAAAGATAACCACATAATATCAAGACAAAATATTTTAATGTAGAGCTCGAGCTCGAATTAATTTAAGCATCCTAAAGGACATTGAAATACCCAATATTACTGTATTCATAAAAACAACAAAAAATAATAATATATGGGAATATTTTTCACTAGGATTGGAGAGTATGACGAAGATTTCAAAAGGAAAAAGAAGGATGCAAAATATGGAACTGTGAATAATTAATTGTCAAGTCCGTCTGTGAAATGATGTAGTTTTAATTTCTAAGTTTATACGAGTATGAATGGCAATGAATAATAGGAATGACAAAATAAGCATAAAATATTGTCAATGCAGAAGCAATGAGTACCCTCTGAAAAAAACATAGTATGTGATAGAAGGAAAAATCTGACTTAAATTTACACTACGAAAGATACAAAATTGAAAAAAAAGTTACTACTAATATTAATAAATTTCTTCGCTTAATTCCGCTAAATAATACCTACAGTCTTCATGCAACATGCACTGTGCACCGCCCGCCCTTCCACTTACAAGAAATCGAAAAGCAGACAATGCACCACACACACACCCGCAAGCGAAAACCACAGGCAACCACAAACATGCGACGCGTTTCGACTCAACACGAGTCATTGACGAGCAGTTAGTAGACAGTTCGGCAGCTGACCACCGAGTCTAAAAAAGTAACTGTTACTGTCATGTAAATGGTTTTGAAAAATTGTTTCAAAATCAAAATGTATAAGAAAATGTAACTCAGTAATATGTACACCATATATGATACTAAATAAGTATAATAAAATAGCTTATATCGTATGAAAAATAATACTGAAGCACTATCTTATAGTATGACCATGGTTAAAAAATAAATACATACATACATACATATACTCACGGCGGTAAATCCCTAGAAGGGGTAGCCAGAGCTGAGGAATTAGAAATTCCTCAGCCACTTTTGGAAGTTGCTTGGGGAAAAGATGGGAAAATAAAGGTTGTTGGTGATGGGTCTCCAACCGCATCGCCCAAAAATCCTTTAAAAAGCCCCGATACCGTTAGTCGCCTCTTACGTACACCCACCGGACGAAATGGGGTAGTGCTATTCTAAGCCGACACTACACAGCAAAAAAAATTATACAAATATGTTATAACAAGAGCTTTATCAAGTAGGACAGTATCAACTGGATTTATCTCGGAAAGAGTCGTTCCTTACCATCGGGTCAATTAATTAAACGAAAAACTTGGAGAAAGGAAAACGTGCTGAGTAAATAATCCTAGTGATTGAACAAGACACAAATGCCTAGGTTTTGCGTTTATTAAAAATGTTTTGAATCATTCTGAAATAACCGGCTTCAATTACACTAAATAAATATCTAAACAGAAAAACTTTATTTTTATTTCGACAAGAATGACAAGAGTTAATAAATATCTTAACATTATAGTGCAGAAAACAGTAATTAATAAAATAATAATAATAATATATTTTATTTGTCGTTCTTTATTTACATGACAATTTATAGTAGTATATGACAACATTAACGATTATGCCAGTTAACGTGCAAAATATCGATTAAAATTTCAAACATTAATTAGTTAATCTGTGTATTACCGAATATCTCATTGTAAAAGTGTGGAGAAGGAAAAGATACTGTTCGGAGACCGTGTTTTTTTAGTATATCAATTATCGATCAGTATTGGTGTTTAATATTAAAGGATTCGAAATCGTTGATGTTCACAAGTATAAGTACCTTTGTCATCCCTTTGAGGATTAACCGTTTGAACGTTAATTTGAGTTAAGTTAAGTAGATTTGAAATCGCCGCATTCTGTCAAAATCGGTGCGTTTTATTGGCTTTACATATACATACATTATTCACTTTTGTTCTCATCACTTCTAATGGCACCCGCGGAAACAAAAGCGTATGACATCTTTTAAAAAGTTTAATGGTTACTTAAATAATATTTATCTACATGTTTGCAATGTAATGCAGCATTTGTAATTCTGAAATATATCGAACAAGTTACATATATAGAAGCCATTTGTTCCCAGTGGGATAGGCAGAAGCTATTAAAAGCTACTTTGTACGATCATTACAAACCTAACACTTCGGACTAAATGTGTCTTTCGTGTTCCTATTTTTGGAATAGTAGTTAGAATTAGTCTTTACGCATCTCAGAAGTAAATATTTTCATGGAAATATGGCTGCTGGTCATCTTATAAGGTCAATCAATAATCAATAAAGAAAGAAATTACATGCTGCTTTGAAAAGACAGATAAAAATAACTCACACACATACCGACAACATAAATCTAGCTCAAAACAAATACTGTAAAGGCATTTAGTAGCTCTGGTAACAATTAATTAAGTTCTTGAATTAATTAACGAACTGAAACTTTTTAGCACTAATTGCTAAAACTTTCCGGTTCCGTTTCAAGTCCAGTTTTAATAAAATAAAACAAAAAAATATAAGTTAAAGAGATTCGAAAGACAAATTTAATGACATATGATGTTTTTAAATGTACTTATATATATATGTATTATGATAAATAATCTAAAATATATTAAAGTTACTCTTGTAAAATAAGATTTGTGAGAGTATATTAAATATGCTGCGGTTGAATATTTTATGAGTTCTAAACCTTTGACTCGACGCCAATTCTTTCCATTTGTATTGTTTTACAACGAGCGCTATACTATGTCTACCGATGCGCTCAATCAGCAAAACTGGAAAATACGAATACAAAAAAGAGTTTTTGTTATTGCCCTCAGGCCGTTTCGAGCCTCCGTCAACAAACCAAGCGGTTTAAAATCTGACTTTTATTTGGAAATTGAGTACTCTGAAATAGAAGCCAAAATTTGTTTACGTTTGGGAAATATCAAGACTATATTTATTTACCAATTCACTGAACATAGAGAGCCTTACAAAACTTCTCAAACTAGCCTAGACTACTTTGGGTAATATTTTTGATTGGGGACAAAAATATATGCCCGACCCTAAACGGGGTACAGAGCCATTTTTCAAAGAACTGAAGGTCTACACTTCACACCGAGAACGAGAACGAATAATTAGCATACTTATCTCTTCTACCCATATTAACATTAATTTCATTTTCCCTCGCACGATCGAATATTCGGATTTTGACATTTTGATATGTATTAAACAATATAAATAATGGCGCTTTCTATTCGATGAAACCAACGGCAACTACGGAGGTATCGTTGGATTCGTCGAATATCACCATGTATTCTCATATAACAGAAATGTCAAAATACGAACATTTGATCGTGCGAGAAAGGAAATAAATTTTAATATGGTTTAGCAGATATAAGTGTGCCTATTATCGTTCTCGATGTGCAGAGTTGACCCTCTTATTTCATGACGATCAAAGTATAGATACATTTATATATATAGTATAGAGACGACACTGATAGTCCAGTGGATAGAACACCCGCCCGAAAACAGAAGGGCGTGAGTTCCAATCCTGGGTCGGGCCTACACCAATTTGTCTTTTCTAAAGTCATATGTGTGGTTAATTTATCATGGTTGTTAACGGTGAGGGATAACATCGTGAGGAAACCCACATGGCTGAGTTGTACTTAGTCATGTGACAGTGTATTTGTACAAAACGTGAGTACACTGTCTAAGCAAAACGTGGGTACCTTCTCTGGACACTAGATGGCGCTGCCATGTGAGTTCAGAACTATTGGTACCTCTGCCAACCCCTTCGGGGATAAACGGCGTGAACGTTTATGTTATGTTATGTTACATTTATCATGGTTAATTTTTTTTAACACCATTGTTTTGTTCACCACTCATGAACAACAAATACAAGGTAAATTATTATCACCATATTCACTTTTCGTTATTTCTACGTTTTTAGGCGAAAACATAAATAGAATAATAAAAAAATGCAAAGTTTTGGGAGGCTCTACAAGAATTTATATTTTTTCTAGTTCTACCAGATTTCCTTCCAGAGGTCCTATCAAAAGTTCTTTACGCACACCTATATAACTTCAGCTGAACGTTTTGAGTGGTACGCCAAGACGGAAAATGGTCGTTTTTTCGCAGTAATTACCTCGCGTACCAGCCGACTGATTAAGACCTTCGTCGCAAGCATTGAATGCGGATAACTGTTTAGCTAAATAAACTTATCACATTTACGGTGCGCGGTCTTAGTAGGTATTTGCAATCGAAACTCATATACAACGTATATTTTTATTTTTTAACATATAGATTTAGTTTAACAATAGCAAATTAGGAAAAGTCATAAAATATGAAAAGAAACAAAAACATACTTTGTGAGATATTTGCCGCCAATTTGACTGCCTTGGTCTTTCTAGTGTTAAAAGTTGTTCCAGAATCTTAGCCCAAGATGGTAGAAGAGATATAGGCCTATAGATAAGACACACTATTTTTATCACTTGATTTATGTACTGGTATTACAAGAGACTCTTTCAGATTATATGGGAAAATCCCTGATGAGAAACATAAATTACAGAGGTGAGAAATAGGTCCTACAACTGAATTAATAGCCTGCTTTAGAAACACCATAGATATACCATCCCGACCGGTGGAAACCTTACTTTTCATGAAAAGTATAATATTTGTTGTTAATCTATTTTCCGCAATAATGTCATAACAAGTAAACAGTTATTTTTCCATCTATTCTGTTATGAATTTAGCAATAATTTGTTTGATAATATGTTCTTTTATCTATTCGTTGGTATTTTATTTTATGAGCCTGTCAGTTTATAATTGATTAAGTAATATTTTTATGAATAAATTATACATGTTTGAAAAGTAATTTCAGTTTCAAAATCACCGAATTTAAACTTATAAACAAAAATATCATCCCACCACTAAGTCCGTCAACTTGAGAGTTGTCCCAGGACTCATCCCATGAAACAAAAGCTACATTGATTCGTTCAAGCTATGAAGCTAAGATGGTAATACCAATCTATTACTTCCCACAGGTGACAAAAGTGGCGAATTAAGGCTTCTTAGCTATTTAAGTAAATGTTGGCCGATTTAGTTGGGGAAGCAGTTTTAACCATCCTTTATCTTACTTTTCTTTTCCCACTTAACTTCCAAAATTGCTGAGAAATTTCGAATTCTGAAGCTTTGGCTACCTTTTTTGGAGGTTCAGCTATGAGTATATGTATTAACGTAACTATAGGAAGTTGCATACACACTTGCTACGTAAGTAAACTTTGAAAACAGTCATGCGGTAAAATAAGTTTTGACTACTGTTGAAAGAAAATAAAAAAGACGCTTATGAAAAATCCTTTAATAAAAAAACATAGACAAAACCCATGAGGTAAATTTGCTGCAGGTATAAAAACGAATACCAATATTTCATAAAAACTTTTGTCTCGAAGAGGTAGTAAATTAATAAAATATATTCGTTTAATTTGAGACCAAAACCAAAACTATTGACGCTGAAAAATGCTAGCGTATTTCTGTTTTTTATTTTTCAGTCAAGTGCATGTCGTTGAAATCAGTGTGTTAGTATTTCCAATCAAGCTTCGTTTATTTCAGGTGAGTACTTAAAATATTGTCATGACTACACAATGCTGTCGTGTGAATCGAATAATTCAATAAAGCTCTATTAATTAACTCATTGTTCTCTGAACTGATTGACACTGCTATTTATGTTTCAACAATCAAGTCAGTCAACAGAGTAATAAAGAATTTTCTTAGCGTCTATGAAAACAAAGAAAGACTTTCTTAATTAGTCATAAAGAGGGCTACGGTCTGTTTTTCAAATGAAATTCTTAACACGATCCATCATGTTTCATAAATAATGGTGAAACGCATTTGTTTTAAAGAAAAAAAGAAAGAAAAGTTAACTATTTGCTATTAAAGGCACAAAAATTAACAAAATACACACAGCAAGTGGAACCAAGTATAGAACACAAATGGAGAAAATAATAAAAATAAAAAAGATATCATTTAACTAAAGACAGAAAAATATAAATAAAAACCACAAAAAGAAGCACAACAGTAAAAAAAACAAAAACAATAATAATTAAATTTTGGGATGTTGTGCCCTCCAACAGCAAAAAGGCACTGACTCAGCAAAAGTTGTGAGTTTTACCTAACAACACTGATTTTCAGTCAGCGCCTAAACCAGTTTTAAACCGATTTTAGTTGTTCGTTCAACATTTTCATAGATTAACATTGTCGTTGAAGTTGTGCATTGCTAAAGGGATAGAAATGAATTTAATTTCTTATGAAAATCACATAAATACAGATACATATTTTTGATTGAGAAAATCTATAATTTTGTCAATTTCAATACTATCGAATAATTTCCATGCGAGATAGTATTTTGGAGACAATGTTAATGCTTAAAGGCAAGCATAATGGCGATCACCGCTTTATAGAATGTGTCACTCTTTTAACAAAAACTAGGTCTTGGTGGCTCTTTTTAGTGTTTCATTGAAGCATTTTCCGTGTGGTGCCGGCTTAGAATATCACTACTCCTTTCTACCCAGGGGGTCGTAAGATGCGACTAAGGGTATTGGGTTTTTTAAGTGGTCTTTGGGCGATGTGGTTGGAGACCCATCACCAACGACACTTTATTTCTACCATCTTCTCCCCTATCAACTTCCAAATGTGGCTGAGGAATTTCTACCTCTGAAGCTCTGGCTACCCTTTTTAGGGATTTATGACCTTGAGTATATGTCTGAAGGTAAATATTTATAGGTACATAAATATACTCACGGCTATAAATCCCTAGAAAGAGTACAGTAGATATTCAGAAAAATATATTCCTTAGCCACATGGCAAGTTTAGTGTGAAATGTTTGTAAAATAAAGGTTATCGGTGATAGGTTTCAAACCACGTCGCTCAAAAATCACATAAAAGCCTCAATGCCGTTAATCGCCTTGCTTAGAAACAACCACGGTAAAAAATCTAAGCTGCCAATTCATAGTTTCACTTCAGTCAGTTTAAAATGCAAATTTGTTGGATAGAGTTCAAACAATAGTTTTAATCACTTTTATGAAACGTTCACTGATTTTAATATATACTTTTTTATAAATAAATTGAACTATATATTCTAGTTTATATAGCATAAAATTATGTTAATTCTAGGTGAATTTCTTACATCAAAAAGTCTTTTACTGTGTATATACACAATGATCAACTCTCGAACAAAAATCAACCTGCTATTGGCCTTTGTCGATCATTTACCTCACCACCTAATAATGACTAAGATAGGTATTTCTTCGGTTTTAAGAATAAAAACTGCCAAAAATAATTGTATGCTAGTGGAAACTGGGTCATGGTTGTGTAAAACCGATGGAAGAAGATAGTGCGTTGTGGATATCTTCAGTAGAGTTGACTTTGATGATAAAAGGTACTACTTTCATGCATTCTACGGTGATCCCTCGAGCCAATGAAACATATTAACCCTTATTTGTTCAAAAAAAAAGTAAAAAAAGTCTCATTCACAATAAATTAACTCAAAAACAATCAGAAAAACAAACTTTTTGAGGCTCTCATACAAAAATATGCATATTGTAGTTCAAACATTTTTATCTCTTCATTAAACTAAGATATTGTTATACTTAAAAAAGTACTTTAAAACGTTGTGCCACAAACGTTGGGCTATTCCCTTTATCTTCTTTTACAACTACTACTTTGTCCTATCATGAAAATCGTTAAAACAATTTTGCTTGTTGGGTATGAAGCAAAGCCTTTGTTCGCATATAGTGCAAAAAACATTGGTTTGTTCTTTTTTGCAATATCTACACCGACCATACTAAGTGCCCGCTTGCCTATGATTAAAACCATCATAACAAACGGCATCAAAAAGACGTGTTCTCATTAGTTTGGCAATATTTTCAATTTTCCTAGGTCGCCTAGGCGAAGAGACTATTTCTGGAGCTGATGAAGTCCTTCCATCTTTGAGCAGAGCGTCGCTTATTTCAAGACAGAACTTCTTCAACACTTTTGTTTTGGTTCCCTTGTAAAGGAGCCCAGTATTGTTGACACATATATCAACAAGGTGGGCATGAATGCTTCGCATGCCGGAGCGAAGCCGGACAAAATCAAACATGTCAAGTTTTAAATTGTTTTTTAACTTTACGCCAGGTAGGGATTGTTAGCTTCCTTTGTCTTTCCTGCTTCTTTTGCTTTAGGAACAGCTCTTTGTACTTACGCCCTTACGAAACGACTTTCAAATTACCATCGGTCAAGGGGACTACTGTATTCTTAGGTTGAAAATTGGTTGGCTTCATAGAGATAAATAATTCTTTGAGTTTGTAGTGCGGTTTTGATACTTTAGTGCCAGCTAGATTGAAATTTTCTTTGGCGTTTTCATTCTTGTGTAACTTAATAGCTTCACTTAGTTCTTTTGCCGTAATTTTTTCTTTTTTTTTTGTCATCTGCTTATGCGTTTTGACAAAATTAAACATTGGTAAGCAAGGTACAGAGCGCTTGTAACCACTTTTTTTGTGTTTTTAGTGACACGAGTCAGGTTTTCTTTGTATTCGTAGCGAATAACACGACTTGCATTCTTTATATCTCGACAGTACTCTATTTTTTCCAAATCTTCATCGTTTAATTGTTGTTGTTTGGATCTCCAAACAACCATCTGAAATTTACATTGATTTCAGTACAATTGTAATTCAAATTGATCAAACTGGATTGCGACATTTTTAGCAAAACAAAAGAATGCGATTGAAAATTCTATCATTTTGGCGCCAATATATTTTTAATGAATGAAATCGTTAAAGGTTTTTTATTTTCCAATATTTACTATGTATTATAGGCTAATTGCTACTATTTGCTTTCTCTCGCATTTTTTTCCACAACCAATCTAGAGGGTATAGAAAACGCTGACGGTAGAACCTATAGGAAACGGTGCGTCAATCGTTAGTCCTTGATAAGTTCTAACATGTGAACACGCAACGAAACTTGGTCTAAGACTGAACTTCGATGTGTCGATATCAAAAACTGCTTTATCCAGACCTATACCTTGCGACTTGTGGATAGTAATAGCATAAGCAACGGTAAGTGGGAAATGTTTTCTGCTGCAACCGGCACCATTTTCGTGAATTCTACTGAAAATGGTGGTATCGGAATAGCATTATGTGCGAACGTCGGACCTGTGTATCTATCGAATTACGCAAGAACGCACGAGAGTGAATTTCCCGGGGCCATTTATAACATGGCATCGATGAAATCCATACAAAAAGACGTAGTTATAACTTTTAAATATTTTTTTCTAATGAGATGAAATAGTAATCTATGCGGAGCCATAAATATTTTTGTTATAGGATTAATAGATATTCCACAAAAAAACATTAAACCTCTAAATTTTTCATTTCCGAGGTTGTCCGCACGCCACCTTGACGTGAATTATAGCTTATTGAAAAAAATCTATTGGTTGTTTTTACAAAAACATAGCTTTATTTGTTACTTGAATAGTTGTAGTATCGTTGCGAAAAACGTTTATTGAAATATTTAAACAATACAACTAATAGTTACTACAAACTCATTTGTCCCAGGAACACCATTCATTACCATGCCCTATACTTATTTAGGAATATCATTTTATTAAAAGACTTTCTTCACCCCCACTCTGCGCTAAATGTTACGTCTTAGTGCCGCCCAAGTGCTCAACGTAGGAGGAAGTACATAAGTATCTGCGTTTTCGCGCCTTAAATGTAAGTATAATTTTTTTTCGTTACTCGTCATTTTCTCTTTCATTGCCATGGGTAGGTATAACTTATGTTTTTGAAAGATTGTCTTCTTGTAAAGGTATTCAATAGAACACTATTTCTATTATGGATGTATGTTTAGTATTTAATCATTCGAATAATAAATAAGTTATAAGTAATTTAACATTTTTGCCTTGTTTTTCATTGCCATGCTTTCATTTTCATGGTTTCCGTGGCCTTAATTTGCTATGGAAATGAAAAAACAGCGACTAAAATGAAAAGAATTTCATTGCCGTGACCTGATTTTTCATTTCCATGGCATAGTCATTCACTTCCATGGCCTGGTGATTCATTTCCGTGGCTTAGTGTTTCATTCCCATAATCATTTTTTTCATTGCCATGGTATGATTAAATCTAAAGTATTACAGTAATAGCGAATAACAAAACAGGTCTCATGGAATTTTTACGTATTTAACAAAATTATGCTTTCAAGCTTCCTATGAGCTCATAGTTAATACAAGGTATTATATGACAATGAGACAATATTACAAGATCCGTATTAAGGAAGATATTTTATACTAGGCTTCAAAGCTTATAAAATTTTTCGACCGCCACATACTAATTAGCGCTATTAGTACTGACAATTAGTATAGGAATCGAAAAAAATATGACAGATTTATTTTATTTGATACATCAAACTCAGAGGTATCTTCAAAATGTTATGAAATGTTCATTCATCGTCATGAAATACCTAGTAGACCTAAATCGCTCACTCACACATATTCTTTAGATGATGATAATAATGGGCTGCTTATTTTAAGGTGTCGTGATGTCCAAACAAAAATTAACCGAAGAGGAGAGAAAAGAAAGAAAAAGATTGGCTGAGCAAAAGCGATGCCAAAAAATGAGAAGCGATCCTGTACTACGAGATCAGAATCGTATAAGAGAAACAGACAATATACAAAGATTGTGCAATTGTTAAAGATTATCCATAAGTTTTAAGCTTATGACTTTTTATATTTACTTGACAAAAGATGAAAAATAAGATAATTATAGTATTACTCTTTTTGATAATAATGGGCTGTGATTATTGCCAGTAAAACCTCCTCTAGGTTCTTAAATTTGTCTTAGTTTTAAAAAAATGTCCCTTGTTCAGCTTTGTATTTAAAAACAAAATTTGTGTTGTAAGTGTTTAAAAATGATATTTTGTATAACTATCTGTCTATTTTATTTTTGTCAATCTAGTTATTTTAAAATTTAAATAAATAATAGTACGTTACCTACTTTGATTCCGATACCTTTGTTTTATTTAACTTTTTTTTATATATTGTAAGCTTATAATAATGAGTGTGCTATGATTGGCTATTATACTGTATAATTTATACTATTTATAATTGATAAACTGTATAGTTTTATTGTGTAATCATATTATTTACCTATTTAATAAGTATTAGTGGTGTCGTGTATGAATAATGAGATACTAGTTTGACTTTACTTCAAAACAGCTCACGCTGATTAAAATAATGATTGTAATTAAATCCATAATTTTGGTAAATACTCATTTCTAAAATGTTATTATTTATTTATAAATGAGTTATAATAATGATTATGTAGATTTGAGTGGAGTATTATTGATGAGACTGTCAGTTGATTTAAATCAACTGACAGTCAACTGACTTAAGGTTAGGTAAGGTATAAATATACGATCTCTGTTTTTGCGGGGGCAATTGTCAGTAGTCCGTTGTATCGGCAAGTGGTTGTGAAAGATGAAATTATACGAAGTGTACCGCTATTTTGGGTTTTATTTCAAAACCTCCACACTCCCTGAAGTTGACCCTACAACTCAGAAGTGAGGATAGGCGAAAAATATCACGTTTTTCGTACTGCGCCTACGTAAGTACCCTGTTCTTTTTTTTTGTGTTTGCGTAATTAGAATCCTTGGTATGGTGAAATTGCCTTCTTCTTTATAAAATAGCATCCATAAACAGTCGTAAATAATAAAGTCTATTTCAATTGAAGGCAAGAAAGTATTTTAAAAGAATTTTCATTTATTCTCAAAAACATAGGGGCGATACATAAGAGTGTTAATCTGTTACATACTTGAGCCTGATATCTAGTCCTTTTTTTCCCGATAGCTCAGATTGTTTTTTTTTTCAAAGCTATTATCGAATCTCTGATTATCGAATAATATTGAAATGTTGGATCGATATACAGTATAGTGAATTTTCTAAAACATTTTTCGTTTATGATTGTGAGTACACGTGCGAAAACAGTACACTTTGAAATTATGACATATGGCATTACAACATCTGTTTAAAGCATTACATGTGATGCTACGATCTAACAATTCCTACTATCAGGCGTGTGGTGTTGTGTGATTAATTAAATATTTCGTGTAATGGGAATATAAATATATCACATGAGGTAGAATAGCAGTGTTATAGGTAGTTATAGAATTACGTGAGCGAGTAAGACGGGATTAGAGAAGAAATGTATCCATTACTTTTTAAATATTTATACGTTTTTGAATAAAGTTATTTTGTCATCATACTTTTACTCGCGTTTATTTAACTCAAGTGTGGTCCAGGCTTAGGACTAGCAATGTGCATGGATTCATTTGATGTTTACAAAGATTCGAAATGTATGTCAAGATAACACGATTTTAAATATCAAACAATTATCAAAATCAATCGATAAATTATATTGAACTTGATTTTAGAAATAAATTGAATGTCCCGGTGCTAATCCAAAATTATGAAAACTTAATGCATTAATTGTAAACCTAGAAAACTACAATTTGATTTTAATGTAGTAAGAGTTTTAGTTACACTGAATTAAATAAAATACATGCCTGAGACGAATGTTGACGGGATTCATCGATGTTAACCGAACTCTTTGAATACAATTTAAAACTTTTTGCTATTATAATTAAAACAACTATTGACTTTAGGATATTTTTATTGCTATCGTTTTAAGTATCACTTTCATTTGCTTACCCATACGTTCGTTACCGATCAATCACGCAGCATCACACTGCAGTGCTCTATGGTAGTGTAATGGAATGAAATGTAAGGCCATGCTAAGTGTGATGTTTGGAACGGTCGAGTAATGTGTAATGTATCAGTACGCGTCCGAGCGATATTACGTGTGATGCATTGCTCGCATTGCTTACACCATGCCTGGTTGTGAGTATCCAGGTTGTTTTTTTATATTTTGTACAACTCAACTGCAAACTTACCATAGGTTTACTACAAATTACTACTACTACTGCTACTAAAATTTTAGCAAACCTGTAAGTTTAAAAAAATAAAATAGAAAAATATTGAGGCCTTTTATGTTTATAAATCTAGTTTTGGAACATAATACGAAGGAACACATAGTTGTTTTAATACTCATCATGATGCATAATATCTTAATTATTTATTTTAAATTTGAGATAGTCACCCGCTTATTGTAGTGTCTTCATATTATTCACGTAAGAGGTAAAAACGTCAAAATCAAAATATTCTGTATTAAACCAAGTAGGTATTATACATTTTCTTCGGTCCCCTGTAAAGCTGTACAAAGCGTGTGTAAGATAATACCGTGAGTCCGTAAGAGAATTACATGACCAAGGATTAATAAAGTAACTGTTTAAATATTAGTTTGCAATACAAAGTAAGAATTAAACATTTTGAAACTTTTAACAACTACCTTCTAATAAAATAGTCAGCCGTACATTTGTTATCAGTGAAATATTTAAGTTACATTTGCGAAGGTCGCCTTACATTTCAATAAAAGAAAATTGGATTTGCGTTATACTAATTGTTAGGCCCATTGAGATCAAAGAAACTAAAGTATGTGTACTGAGGGTTGGCTTGATTGTTTACTAAGCTGAAATTTGTCAGTTTCAGTTCTCCACCATAGATCGAGAAGAGAGCAGGAGCCGTAGCCTCAGTTACGATAGATTGAGCGCAGAATTGGCATGGAGGTGCCAAAAAAAAAAAAAAAAAAAAAGCCAGTCAACACGGAGGTGTTGGAGATGACAGGAAGCGTTATGCTGAACGACCGTGGGTATTACGGGAGCGTGGTACCGAGGTCAATCGACAACCGTGGGTATTACGGGAGCGTGATACCGAGGTAAATCGACCGTGGGTATTACGGGAGCGTGATACCGAGGTCAATCGAGGTGAACAGGTGAACAACGAATAGTCCAATAACAGCGGAGAGGTCTCTTCGTAAGCCGGTTCGGCGTACACGAGAGCGTTCGCCTAGCGCGAGGACGAGAAAATAGCAGGGAGCGATGTTCACAGCATTGTGCACGCAAACGCGAGGGTGGATACTATTCCCAAAATAAAATAGACAGTAACCGCAGCTCTTTGGTTGGGTCGCTTAGTTTGAAACGACGTAGGGTAAATGATAATGGATGAGCTATTGTTTATTTTGTCTGAGATGCTGGCTGAAAGAGTTCAGTACGGAGAATCGCTTGATCAATATTATTACGCCAAAAACAATCTACTAAATTAATGTAAAATTAATGGGCGCCAGGATGTAGATTGTCTGCTGCACGGTGTAGGGTAGGTGCGCAGGCAGCTGCTTAAACCCGAACAAGTTTTTAATTTCTTTAATACGGTTAAAGTTGGTCAATATGGTGAACATTTTGAATGATTCTCAAGGCGAAAAATTGATCGCAAATGTACTCTGCTTTTGCGATGGACAAGATGCTTCAAATTCAAATTTATTTACCGAAAAGGGCAAAATACAACTTGTAATTATTTAACTATATAACTCAATTAATGCTAGGTAGATTTACAAATTCTTAATGTAAGGTTTTACGAATGTGTTTAATTGTAGCTCAATCTAAAATAATAATAATAGAAAACGATTTGAATTTTCGGGTAATTTCAAAAAGTTTGTTATATTTGTGTCTCCGGACTGGGCGAACCTGTTGGGCAGATGCCGGAATTTTCACTTTGTCGCGGAGGCCTTATTGATGTAATGATATTGAAACCAATATTTAATATTTACATCTAATGGGGACTACTACTGATTTAATAAATTGAATATTCTGTTTCAAAAATTGATCATAGTTACAATTTGTGAATGTATTGTTCCTGTTTTGTATACATTTTATATTTTTTGCATTAATATTCAGTATTGCAAATTAATAAGATAGTGTATTTGAATATCAATAATAAAACTAAATTCCATTACTTAAATTAAATAATATCAACAATATCAAAGATAAATTATTATAATTATGACCGCCTTGTTCACCTGGTCTGGCTGGAAAAGTCTTCTCATTTGTCAGTTCATTGCAGCGAACAAAAAAAAATATATACATACCAAGAAGGGTAATCCGAAGGATAAAAATGAAAAACAATGAAATAGCTCAAGTTCAGCTTTAGACCTGGAACTTGATAAATACTTAACTGACATCAAAGTAAATGGGGTAGCACTAAATTGCTGTGTAGAGGTTGTAAGTCACGCTCTATCATAAAACCTACTAAAGCCAGAGAGCTCAACTTTGATATGATAGTTCCACAGGGTATACCTCTACTCAGGGCTATAGGTAGGGCTCTGATAAATCCCGTGAGCATTACAACTACAACGTAGAAGTTCAGAACGTAAAACGAACGATAAAGACGTACATCGGTGGAGACTATGTTTTATTTGTCATATAAACCAAATAAGCATCAAACATTCAATACTTTTCTTCTGAAGTTTTCTTAAATCTTAAGTAATTTTTAGCCAAAATCTTTAGTAGCTTTGAGATATCTTAACCATAATAGATATGCTGGTGTATAGGTGCATGGGTTGGTAGAGAGTGATAAACATCATAGCATAAACGTCAACAAGGGTATACCTCCTGCATACCTGTGATCCTCTCGCGGACACGATAGCTGCCTACAACGACTTAGGCATCAAGATGAACTGTCTGTGTGAATTATAATTGTCTTATTTTCGTTAATTCTGGTATTTAAGTCATAATCATTAGCACAGAATCTAAATCCATTGCATATCCTTCGGGAAATATTAAATTTTTATCCATTCATGTCCAAATTAAGACTGTAATTATCACCATCTTATATGCTTTGCTTTGGATCCGAAATAAAAGATTTCGATGCAAATATATTATAAAACAAATAATAACTTCTATCATCACAATATATCAATTACGATAAAGTGTACGATACGGGCTAAAATGTCAAATACGTGAATTTTTATAGGGCTAGTATAGAATCCGCCACACTAGGGTCACCCACTCACACTTATTTAAGCACACCGTGTATTATTTTTGGATATCGCTGTCATCTTTGTCTTGTCAATCTATATACATAAGTGAAGCACAATTAATATATAATCTTAACATTGTTTCTGTACTTTAAAAGTGCCGCTCATCATAACTGTCAAGACTATAACTGTAGATTTTACCTCAAATCTTCGCCCTGCTTCCATTTGTTAAAAATATAATTAGAACCACGAGCAGGGGAAGGTAAAAATAAATTAAAATGGTATAAATCAAAATTATGTACATTTTACCATAGCTTAATATTTATTAGAGAAACAAACTGTACACAATATTTCAAGCAAGGATGACCTCTAAAGTTTCTACCAATAGTTATAGTATAGTATACTAATTTTGAAGTTGATATAGAAAATTGCAAATTAAAATAAGTATTTAAAACAAAATAATTGTACATCGGCTATGATATGGATAGTTTATAGAGATGAATTCGTTTGAAGGCATCAGATTGTCATCCCCACCAGACCAAGCGAATATAACAAGATTTTAAAAACATGTACATGTATAATTAATTATGATATTATTATTATTAAGTATACCTAAATAAGATTCTTTGTCATATATGGTACTAATTTTGAAGTAGGTATATTTATATTTAAAAACTGGTAATAAACATCAAATACAAAAAGAAATATATATGTAAGATTGTATGATATATATGTAAGATAATATATAAAGTTATCCATATTGAGGGAATAAAAGGGTAATTTATGTTACAAAAGTTTATTCAGTAATAAATTCAGATGGTGTAATTTAAACACAAAAGTAACAATAATCAATCAGAGAATAAATCAGAAATCGCTCAGCGTAATAGTGTGCTATGCGCGCGATTTATTAATCTAGCAACTTAAGGTATCTGGTACGAAGTATATTGACTAGGTACAACAGAAACGGGAAACTCCTTTCTATTGGCCATATGAGTTAGTTATAGCAAATCCCCGTGCAACTATTATTTTCCAAGGAAATTATTATTTTCGGTACACAATCAATAAGAGCTTATTTAGAACTAGCTTACCATTATCATAAAGCTTACTAAATAAAAGTCAAGGTAGGAAAAATTAATAAACCCTGTACATTAAATTATCATGGTCAGGCATATATAAATTTAAAAAAAGAAAAATTTTATATTATTAAAAAAAAAAAAAAAAAAACCTAATTTAAAATCTAAAAACTTCTTCCAGTTCCTCTTATCGGGAAAGGGTACCTAAGATGCTGGAAGCGTTACCGCGTTGTATGGCAAGATAAGATACATATATTGATGGATAAAAGTACTTAAAATACATACTTTAACATAAATAAATTCATAATCTAAATAATTATATCATGAGAAAGTTTTAGGACTCGAACATTAAAGGTTGATCGGCTGATTCAACAAAGTCCAACTGTTTACAAAAGTATTTAAAATGAATAAATGCTCAATAAAAAAAGAAAAAATGTCATATTCGGAAAATGGGGTGCGGAATGTGAATCGGATTCTAGTATTGTAGGACGAACAGCTGAAGTTTAACCTTGATTACAAGTCCTTTTTATGGATGGTTTTCAATAAAATTAGTTGATCCCTAGTGTCCTTTGTACATCTTAAGGGTTTTAAAGTTAGAACGTCCAGTGGCTGATGATGATGATGATGATGATGAAGTTAGGAAGGTTGTCTAAATATGGAAATCTATAGTGAGGTGTTTAATACACTTATTTCGATTTTGTTGAAGCATTTTTATATAAACTTGATACATGGGGTCCCATACAGTATAATATATTTCCATAGCAACCACCATAGTAGTTCTGATTGTGACATTAAGGCTCGTACCGCGTCTTAAAAGCACTCCCTAATGACAGTCATACCTAGAAGGCAGTAATGATCTAAGCGATTTAAATAGTGAATAAATAAAAAAATATATATAAGAAAATCACATAAGTACGATATAATATATAAACAAATAATTAATAATTAAGTTATAACCTCACGAGTATGTGAGTTGTGAATCTGCCTATTCTTTTTACTAACGTATTGATCTCTCCATTGAAGAGTTGTCTGGAAGAGATAGTTTTAAGCCACCAATTGTGCTTCTGTTTAGCAGTGTAATCTTTGTAAAATGTTTTAACTGTGATGACTGCCTCCATGGCCTCGCGGTTGAGCGCTTGGTTTCGGGTGCGGAGGTCTCGAGTTCGATCCCCGGGGGGGTGATCACCTTACAAATTAGATTTGTAAGATTTGACCGAGTTTGGAGGGATATTGCAGGCTTGAATCACCTGACTATCCGAGAATTAAGATGATTCCGTGCTTCCGAGGGCACGTTGGGCCGTCGCTCCCGGCTACTGTTGCGGTGGTGGTCGTTGGTCTGCCAGCCCGCAATTGGCCGGCGTGGTGGACTGTGGCCAGATCGCCCTATGTAGGGTGGGCTGGAGCCCCTTGGTGGGGACATATATGGACTGTGAGGAGGAGGTACGTGATGAGTACCATTATGAGTTCTATTCTATTCTATATTTATGTGCTTAATATTACAATTCGTATAAATAAAAAATAAAAAAATACATTGTTAGTGTGTAATGTGTAGAATATGTAAATAAAAATATATATGTATATTGAATGTGTAAATAATATTTAAATGTCTGTAAAACTATGTGTATGATATGTGTGTGCATATATATGTATAAAAAGTTAATGCAATCGCAATTATGAAACATTAGTACGGATTAACACATTAGGACCTGTTAATTTTGAATCACTTGTTACCAGGATTTACAAATTATTTCAAGAACTTACCTATGTATAAAAAAATATATAATATAATAAAGTTTTATTAATTCTTTAAAAATATTTCCAAAAGCGAAGGGACTCGCTTATAACAGGAAGGCCGAGCTGTAAGCTTATAATAATGAGTGTGCTATGATTGGCTATTATACTGTATAATTTATACTATTTATAATTGATAAACTGTATAGTTTTATTGTGTAATCATATTATTTACCTATTTAATAAGTATTAGTGGTGTCGTGTATGAATAATGAGATACTAGTTTGACTTTACTTCAAAACAGCTCACGCTGATTAAAATAATGATTGTAATTAAATCCATAATTTTGGTAAATACTCATTTCTAAAATGTTATTATTTATTTATAAATGAGTTATAATAATGATTATGTAGATTTGAGTGGAGTATTATTGATGAGACTGTCAGTTGATTTAAATCAACTGACAGTCAACTGACTTAAGGTTAGGTAAGGTATAAATATACGATCTCTGTTTTTGCGGGGGCAATTGTCAGTAGTCCGTTGTATCGGCAAGTGGTTGTGAAAGATGAAATTATACGAAGTGTACCGCTATTTTGGGTTTTATTTCAAAACCTCCACACTCCCTGAAGTTGACCCTACAATATATACAGAATAAATACAAAACAATTAAAAAAAAATTAATCATCAGACAAGATTACAGGCTATCGATGGATAACAAAAAAAGCACAGGACTGTTTGTCTAAGAGATCATTGAAGGAGGCCTATGTCTGAGACTAACAATGTTAAAAATAATTGACAAATGTTTAGTTAATTTAATTAAAGTAGACACTCACTGCAAAAATAATAATATCTGAATATGGCTTTCGCATTGTGAGATATACAATTTTAAAAGGATTTTCATTGCCGTGGTACAGATCTTTCATTGCCGTGGACGCTTGATTCATTTCCGTGCACGCGTGTTTCGTTTCCATGTACTCTTGTTTCATTGCCATGGCATTGAATTTTCAATAATTATGTCTTTACTAAGGTTTGTAAACCATTTTAATGATTTTTGACATGAATTCCTCATGTGGGGATTATTACTCATAAATAAAAGATGTTATTAAAGGAAAGAAAAATTTCCCCGCCAATTTCGAAATTTTTCTTTCCTTTAATAACATCTTTTATTTATGAGTTTGTAAACCAGTTAAAATCTATGAAGATAATTCAGCAGCTGTAGCTATTTCTAAGTATGAAAACTTTACAAAGAATTCTAAGCACATTGAAGTTCACTATCATTTTGGAAATTAAAATGTTTAGCAGGGAAGTATACAAAATAGAGTCAGAAAATAAAATTGCAGATATATTTACAAAACCTGTGGGAAATTTTAAATTCACTAACTTAAAAATGCTTAATTTAAAGGAGTATAGTTCCCTAATTGATTATAATTACTGTAGTACTTAAGAAGCTTTGAACTTATGTAAGGAAGCGTGTTCGTGTATATATGTACATTTATATTGGCAACACTGAGTGAAGGAAGGAAGTAAATAAAGACTGACTCATACCACACGTTAAAAAATGTAGCTTAGAGAAAAACTTGTAACTAAAATTAAACAGTTCTTTTATTAAATAATAACAAAGTTAAAACAAGTGTATTCCAATTAATTATTTAACAGAACACATACACATATACTCACGGCTATGATTCCCTAGAAGGGGTAGCCAGAGCCAAGGAATTATTAATTCCTCAGCCACTTTTGGAAGTTGAGTGGGGAAACGGCGGTAAAATAAAGGTTTTTGGTGATGGGTCTCCAACCGCATCGCCCAAAAATCCAATAAAAAGCCCCAATACCCTTAGTCGCCTCTACGCCTACGCCTTAGTAGAAAGGGGTAGCGACATTCTAAGCCGGCACTACACGGCAACATTGTAGTAATAAAAATATTTTAGATACATGGAACATCCATCGCGAATATTATCATTTCTCTGTTCCCAAAATCGATTAGAATTAGAATCGAATACAACTGTCTGTGTAGGTACAACACATTTTGCTTAAAATGACAGAAACATGACAATAGCTACCGTACCATGTAGCTGATTGACAGGTGAAAATATCGTTTATTTTGATGTTCATTGCGTGTTTTAATAGACAAGCCATACTAGATGCTTTGTAACTAAAAGCGGCAATGTATTATAAATTAAACGGTACACACTCGTTTTAAAAGATTTTCAGTGTAAAACCACAACGAACACGAAATAATTGATTTTGCAATAAAAACCACATAGTCTAATAATAAAGTGACCAACCGATGAAAGGAAATCTTTCTATTAATTAGTCCCGCTTTATTTAGATAGTTTTTGCAACTCAATACGGCACAATTAGGCATTTTTTATATTTAGCTTGACATCTGTCAACGAGAACGTTCGAGCACGGACTCAATCAAATGGCGATAAACTAAGATAATTTTACTCAGTTTTTACACGCGAAGTACATGCACTTGCGGCATCTATTCAAATACATGTCTGTGGTTTTACTATTATATAACGTTTATGCATATCAATACAATCACATTCACATACATACACTCACATTCTCATATACACACTCACACATCATAACACATATTACACACACCACACACATTATCACTCAAGTATCATCAATTAACATTACTATTAAATTTTATTCTTTTCTCAATTGTTTAGCATTTTTACATATATATTTTTTTCTTTTTCTGTTGTTATTCATTTTGTTCAACTGTCAACGTTCAACAATGAAAAAGTTTTCTTACACCCTTCCACGACGTTATAATTTACAATGATATGAATGATCATCACCATCATCAGCACCTATGTGCAGTGTGACAACACTGAGTGTACCTGTGAGCGTCTAGCTGGTGGCGGCCGGCGGCGGCGGCGGCGGCAGCGGCGGCAGTGACGTGATATGTCCATCACGGTCTTGGCAGGTACAAGTACAACCGTAGCGAGTGGGGACAGTTGCGGCGGCCATCGGTGAGTCCGCAGCTGTTCGTCGACAGCGACAATAGTATTGCCTGTCTTGTAATGCCACGTAGGCACTGTAATTAGACAGCAGGATAGTCCGACATTTTTTGTATGTGGGTAATTATTAAAAACTATTTATTTTTTTGTATGTGAGTTATAATGAAAAACATTATTATCATCTGATTATTCAAAATAATGATGTTGATTTTATCATTAACAAGGTTATTGGTGGTATAACTAAGACCCAAAAAGGCAATTAATGCTGATATTGTGTTTGTGATTTTTCCAAACTATTATTACGGCATAGCCAGCACCTCAATTGAAATTCACTGTATAAATTATCAGGTACCTGTCGATATACTTACCATCATGCTGCTCCATGGTAATCCTACTAGGATATTTAACCGCAATGTTCAGAGAACTCGTCAGTAATTGGAACTATGGTGGTCTCGACTTTTAGGCTCTTCTCGCTTGGGTATGTCATTCGTACTGGTTCGTATGACACGTTATTTTCCAACAACTCAACGTTTTTATAGTAAAAATTTACAGTCGGTGCACACCGTATTATTTGATATACATGTAGTAACTATGTACAGATTGATGATAATGCTGGAATAAATAAAGATACTTTCTGGGAAGTATCTCGTACAAAAGAAAAGTATATTATCAATCTTATTGGTAATATTACGCATTATCACGTTTCGAAATTTTAAAAGTTGGTTATATAATATTAATCATGTCACCTTTTGGGAAATATCGTGTAAAACCAGTTCAAGAAAATACATTATGTCAATCAATGTTCTGGGTAATATTACTTATTATCTCTTTAAGAAAATTTTAATAATGGACATCTTTACTGGTAATATGAATCATGACATTTTCTGGGCTGTATCGCGTAGGTAAAACCACTTACAGTACATCAATCTTCTGGGTAATATAACGTTACTTATTTTCACTTTACTAACACTAAAAAGTGGGTCATTGATAAGGTTAATAAGAATAAACAAGATATTTAACAGGTGAAAAACAATAAAAAATTATAACTTACCGGCACCTCTCATCGTCGCTTCATTTTGTAAATTACATTAAAGGGCGATGGGAAAAAACGTCCCCGCCATCCAACAGATTTCAAACAAGTGTCATTTGAAACATCTATTAGAATAGAGAACTTTTTACTATGGCGACATATTTCAAATGCTTGGGGTTAAGATTTTATAATTTATTCTTCTTTTTTACCTACACATTTACTTAGTGTGCATTAAAAAGGAATAGAATATGGCGATCTAAATAATATTTTAATATAAAATGCGTAATATTTTAATATCTTTGCTATAAGGTAACATTATTTTTTAGAAACCAAAATATCATTTTTTTTCTTATATTTCATTGCGTGGAGATTTAGTAGCTCTAAGAATAAAAAAGTATTACGCTAAACGCTAATAGTGTCGCAAAATTAAGGTGCCGGAAACCGGTTCGAGCTAGTCGGGACGTGCGCAGAGGTCCCGCGTCTCCTTCCCCGCCTTCACCTCCCCGGAGATCGCCGCACACGCACCGACTAGGCAAGCAGATAGTCGCATTTGTCACTCGTTCGTTTTCGCTACTCTCGTGGTTATCATTATCGGCTTGTTTACGACGCACAACGACCCTTGCTTGTTTGTGAATATCTTGGTGATTGACCTTGTCACGTTAAAGTACTTTGATTTTGAGAACGTTTTGGCACAATTATGGATACAGGACGTCAATGTACATAGAATCGTCATTTGTTTACGTGAAATATGCCTTTTTGTTTGTAGAAAAAAATATTTTTGTTTAAACATAAATACATTTGTGCCGAAAAGTTATTTTTTTATTATAAAAAAACCCAAATGTTTTTGCAATCAACACAGGTATTTTAGACTTTTTTGGGTCCCAATGAACAAATTGACACTTAAAAAAAATCTTAAAATGAATACATCAAATTAAAATTTGGGGTTTCAGTATGTTTGGGTAAGAAACTGTCGTATCTACGTAAGAAAAACGGAAGGGAGCAACCACCTCGTGATCACCAACGAAGCGGATTTGAAGAAAATTGGGAAAGCCTAAAGAAAACGTTTCTTCTTTTAAATTTAGTTGGTTTAAGAGTGCAATTTGGTTTTTATTCTATTTTTAAGGACTCTAGATCTTTTGGTTTTTTAGTTTTATTTAATTATGGTGACTTTAGTACGACTTCTTTGCATTGGAAGCGTTTAATTTTAGTTAATGTTCGGATAAATTTTATACCTAGGTTACCTTTCTTTACCTATTAGATCTTTTGGTTTTTTAGTTTTATTTAATTATGGTGAATTTAGTACGACTTCTTTGCATTGGAAGCGTTTAATTTTAGTTAATGTTCTGATTAATTTTATACCTAGGTTACCTTTCTTTACTTATATTTTACACTATACACAAAACCAGTTATTTACAATCATTTTATACTATACACAACAAGCGATGAATACAAGAAAACTAGTACAGAGTAGTAGTTTTCTTGTATTATAGTACAAATTATATTGTAACACCATAGTGGTTTTCCATTTTTATAAAATTCGATTTAAACATATTTTATCAAAATGTGCGTGGGCGCACTAAAACACAATCAGTTTTCGCAGACACATCTTTATCAATATATGACGTTTATTTATTTACAGAGACGTGGCTCAACAGTAGTTTCTTTGACGGTGAATTTTTTAATACGATTGAGTATGACGTATTCAGAAAAGATCGAGATCCGGGCTACGCATCGCGTGGAGGTGGTGTTTTAATAGCTGTACGTAAAGTATTACAGGCCAAATTACTTAAGATTATCTGTGAGACCGACAGTGTGTGGCTGAGGTTGGGGATAGGATCAGGGGCTTTGCTTTTAGGTTGTGTTTACGTAGCGTGTGGATCCAATCACGCTGACCTCATGTCCTCGTTTTGCAATAATTTGTTTAAAGTTAAAGATGAGTATCCTAATGATAAAATATTGTTGACTGGTGATTTTAATTGCCCCAAAATAGAATGGTCTAGAGAATGCACGCCTATTTCGAATAATGTTTGTGTTAACACGGAGTTACTGGATACGATTGCTTTTGTAGATTTACGCCAATATAATTACATACTTAATGATAACAATAGAACACTTGACTTGGCTTTTAGTAACTGCGAAGTGACAGTGAGGCGTAGTTCAGAATATGTTGTTAAAGAAGACCTGCATCATCCTTCACTAGCTATGATTTTAAATTGCAATATTACTAAAACATCCAACTCTCAAGGACAAGTCATAAAACCGTTCTTTAAAGCAAGTTATGAAATTATTCGACAAAAATTAAATGATGTAGATTGGGATCAATTATTATCATTTCCAACGGTTATTCAAGCTACTGATAAATTTCATGAAATTTTGAATGATCTAATAAATAAATATGTACCAGTATCAAATTATAAGTCTAAAACTACGCCTCATTGGTACTCGCTAAAGTTATTAAGGAAAAAACTAAGTATCATAGGTTGCACAAATTAAATAAAAATCCACTTGATTATGATTCGTTTTCTTTATTACGAAATAGACAAAATACTAGGTTCATTATAAAAACGGAATGTAATATAATCGAAAATCCAAAACTTGTTTGGTCTTTTGTAAAAAGCAAACAAACCCGACAGTCCGTACCCAACAGCATTATTTATGGAGATACGGTAGCTGACGGTCCTCAGCAGGTCGCACAATGTTTCTCTAATTATTTTTCCACTGTATACACTAACTGTGATAGCGACACCGAACGCGATAGCGTAAATACCGACCACAGCCTTTATCATACGGATCTCTTCGTAAATACTATAGATGCCACTGCGAGTACCGTTTTGAACTATATTCAAAACTTAGACATAAACAAGGGCAGTGGGTTAGATGGAATACATCCCGTTTTTATTATCCGTTGTCAAAACGAGCTGGCTTTACCTTTGAGTATTTTATTTTCGAGATCTCTCAAGGAAGGAGTCGTTCCAGAGATATGGAAAACCGCAAAGATCACCCCGATCTTCAGTGGATCAAAATCAAACGCAACTGACTATCGACCCGTCTCTGTGTTGCCTTGTTTTAGTAAACTACTTGAACAAATAGTATATGATGGTATTTACTTGACAATCAATAGACATATTACAGAATATCAGCATGGTTTTACCAAACATCGGTCAGTCAAATCGAATCTTGTTCAGTCAACTCATTATATTATTATAAAATTATTAGACAAATGGATGCAGGGGGCCAAGTGGATGCTATTTACACCGATTTCTGTAATAGAATGCTAGGCTTTATAAATAGAATTTGTAAGTCATTCTCATCAACTCATTCACTGAAAGTATTGTACATGTCATACGTCAGATCCATTCTTGAGTACTGCTCTAATGTATGGTCACCTCTGTATGAGACATGTATTTGTAGGATAGAAGCTATTCAACATAGATTTTTACGCACGTTGGCTTATCGAGAACGCGTTAATTATAACAACTACGCTCAATTAGAGGCTAAGTTTCATTTAGACAGCCTTAAAATCGACGTATTTATTGTTTCTGATATGGCATTGTTATATGATATGTTGCATAATAACATGGACTCCCCGGACCTTCTCAGTAAAATCACATTAAATGTACCCAAGAGGAGAACACGACTGACAAATTTATTTAAAAACCAATTTGCGAGTACTAATTTTGCCTCTAGTGAAACAATTAACAGAATGGTCAATATATACAATATTGAGTTTCAGGAAATAGATCTGTTCGCGGAAACTAAACTATCATTCCTAAAAAAGGTTAAAACGGTGTTACTTAAGGAAAATACTTGATAAATATTATGTATTTGTCCAATACAATATATTTCATGCCCATTAAAGTTCTAACACACATAATCACACACACACAAACACACTTAAGAGAAAAATAATTATATTTTATATGTCCATACATATTTCCTTTACACATAAATGCTCAGTTTATCTAATGAAATTTGTGAAACATATAATTGGCACGATAAATTGTTATATTTAAAAATGCTTGTTAATAGATTAAGTGCTGTTTGTTTTACTCAATAATAAATAAATAAATAAAATAAAAAATAAATAAAAAAAGGGACTCGGACTGGCAAATTATCTTAGATAGAGGAATTAGAAATAAAGAGAAACTAGGGGCATTTTTATTTGAAAAGAACTCCATCTAATTGAAATGGGATGGCAGAATTTTATATCGAGACCTAAATAAAAACAGAATAGTATCCCGCTGAACAGATTTACACTTTTCAAGCTGCAATGAAAAAGCACTAATTTAGCAGACACAATAAATTTCAATTCTTTGGTTCTCCTCGGGCGACATATCTGGGGCGGACTTCCTTTTGTTTGCGATAGGCGCCTAATATTTCCTATGAACTGACATGAGGGCGTAATTTTCCTTCCTGAAATTAGCACTAAACCAATTTAATAATTAGCAAATGACATCTGACGTTAAGTAGGTATTTTTCAAACTGACATACTGATTTTAAAATAATTCTCATATTATTATTTTATTAATACGTTCAATTGGTGTAGCCCGACCAGGGGTTGAAGTCACAACTGTCTGCTTGAAATGCAGGTGTTATACCCATTGACTTATCACGGTTATTTACTTTATTTTATAGGTATTATTTTGTAGGTCAAACACATTATTTTATTTCATAAAATTCATGATTCACCTAGTTTTGATTATAATGATGACAGCAAAAACGAAATTATTTGAATCCTTCAGTTGGTATCCATAACATTGATCAACGTCATCAACGAAAAGCATCAACTTTTTGCAGGTTGCAGTTATAGCTGGAGAGCTAGTGAACCCTGGGAGTAACGGTCTCCCTGTAAGCTTAGAAATTTGTATACTTACGCTCTATTATATTCATCTCAAACATTAAAATACAATATTTTAATTTTAAATGATATTAACAGTTTCTACACTAAAACGTAATTAGAACTTTCCACATTATTTAAAATTTCACGATAAGTAAAATAAGGAACAAATTATGAAAGTGTAATACTGTGTTTCAACTTCGCAGCAAGTGAAGCTACATCTACGCTTTTGAAAGGTTTTCCAACTCTTGTTAACAATTTCTGGATCTACCACAGTTGTTTTTCAAGGCACTGAGTTGCCCTATTAGTAATGCTAGCTTTAAGTTGAGCTTAATGGCGCATGAATTTCTACGGGCTCATTGAAACTTGTTACCAGTAAGTAATTAAGACGTTTGACTAATGCAAATATATTAGACACACGATGTGGATATGCACCGATCATTAATTAACCTATCAAGATTTTGTGTGTATGTATAAACAAATGAAAGTTCCGTGTATAATCAATCTCTATTATTTCTCTATAAGTTTTATTTAGTCTGTAGTAATACACCCACCAGTGCTTTCACTTAAGTGTTTTGTCGGAAAAATATCTTAAACAATAAACAATTTTTAGATTTAGAAGACTCCACACCAAACTTATTATATTTTTTTGTAGTTTGTTTTCTTTTCAACTTTACTCACACGTGTATTAAATAAATATTTGAGTAACGCGTTATTTTAGAAGCTCACATATATAGTTAAAAAAATCTACATTAGTACAGGTCCGTTAAGCCGATCGGGAAAACTTGGTCACAAACAATGTGACATGAAGAATTTATACATTGAATTACCAATTCCATATGTTTAATATTTCGGCTTAGTTTACAGACATATTAGTAGTAAAATAATAATTGCATAACATACCATATAATGGTAGGTATAGATCATAGTAGCATACATAAAGCTGAAATTCGAATAATAAATAAGCAATAATTTCAAGAGGTGACCTCTACAGACAGCAAGATTGTTATGCTGAAATCTTGAGCTACACAAAAGAATACTTGAATATTGTTTTAACTTTCACAAAATTTCCACTCCATCACAAAAAGGCCTCGATTCACTCGTTTTGAACAATCGATAGGAAAGTCTCGAGTAGATGTTGAAAATAAATGTATTACGAGTTAAAAGAAAAAATATTTATTTTTAAACCAAATTATAACATTATAATTAAATTTTAAACTAAGTTTAAATCATGATATGCGTTAATATTTTCGTTTTTTTTATTAATTACTATAAACAATATTTTAATACAATGTATGTGATATTGCTTGAATTGATTATTATTTCAGATTGTTTTTTTCGATAAATGTGCAAAAACATATCGTTACCTATATATGAGCTTTGAGACACTATAAGTTGATATAATTAACTTTACATAGCAATTAGACATGAAAACACCGTTAACATAGCTTTTCCTCGGGAGTTGCCTGAGGTACATGATGAGGTAAGCGACCATAATCGCTTAGAAGCATACTCTGCGGTCTTTCATTGCATCTACTATGGAACACACATTTTGTTAGCTGAGGCGTAGGGTGAATCTGGCTAGGCTTTTAACAAAATTTGGCATTGCCTCTTTATTTGTCTAGAACCACGAGAACCGCATATATCCCGTCTGTACGGCTCTACGAAAGGATGTTACGGAGATTATTAACGAAACTTTATGAGAACGAGTTCAAAGTTTGCCAATGAATTCAATTTCAATTCATGCTACATTACACTCTTTCCAGTGTTTAATAACTTTCAATTAAATTGTTTTAAGAACTTGTTCCGAAAGTCTTGATATAAATTGTATCAAATTTACACTATCAACATTATCACTATTGCAGCCAATTTTCTGTTATTATTAATTCCGACCAATTAGTTACTGACCAAATTTCTTCATTCCATATATTTACTGCAAATCACACTTGATCTACCGCTACGTAATCTTATAAGCTGTCGGCCAAAAGACGTTTTTTTATCGTATTTCAAAGAAAGGAAGCCTTATAAAACTCTGATGTATAGCGAGTGTTTAATAATCTAGAATAAGTTTCCTTCTTGTTTGATTCGGAGAAGTTATGTTACGTGAAAAATATATTGAAATGCAGTACAAAGGAGTGAAAAAATACTTTACGGAAAATAATTTTATTAATATCAAAACCAGTCTATCTCAATATACTATGTATGATGTAATACGACTGTATTTGTATTTTCAACGTCAGATCTATTTTTCATGCTTATGCATGACCCGTTTGAGCAATAGAAAGGAGGATAATCTTTGTTCGTATGTGGCAATTTGACAGTTCTTCAGACAGTCAGATAAGCCAAATTCTAAAAGTTTTGTTATTTACTATAGAACTATGATAATTATAATATAAGCTGACCCGGCAAACGTTGTTCTACCATATACATTATTTCTAGGAAACTTCTAGTCGATAAAATAAAAATAAAACGTTAGGAGTGGACGACCCTTATCACTTAGGAATATAAATTTATTTCTTTTTTTTTGGGGGGTTGATAGCTAAATTTACAATATGAGATTATTACTTAGACAAAAATAAGCTCCCACATAATATGTTATATTATGAATAAAAAGGAAGAACACCGAAAACAAAAAAGAAACAGAAGGCTCATAAATCGAGAAACCTAACTAATTAATTAAACAATACCAAGAGAAATTCACCGCAAGACCGCAACACATTAATGAATGTGATAAATCAACATTCAGCAACCGCTAATTCGATGGAGTAAAATTTAAAAATGTCTGTTACAAATGTTCGCTTAATGTGAGCTTTACTGTTATGGAATAGATCCAAAGTGAGTCCATCATTATAAGAATGAAATTAATTGCAAGATCTGATAAGATAGGCAGTATGTCTGTAATTTGTAATGGCTAGAGGGGGGGAGCATAAATCTAACTAGGTGGGCATGAATGCTTTGCATGCCGAAATTTGGAGCGAAGCCGGACAAAATCATACATGTGTGTTGTTTGAAATTGTTTTATTGCAATTTTCGAAACGGTTGATAATTTCCACCGTTAACATTCGCGGTTGTTAGCTTCCTTTGTGATTCCTGCCTTTTTTGCTTTAGGAACAGCTCTATGTCCTTACGCCCTTACGAAACGATTTTCAAATAACCATCATCGGTCACGGGGAATACTGTAACCTTAGGTTGAAAATCGGTTGGCTTCATAATTGTTTTGATAATTCTTTGAGTTTGTAGTACGGTTTTGATACTTTAGTGCCAGCTAGATTCAAATTTTCTTTGGCGTTTTCATTCTTTTGTCACTTAATAGCTTCACTAAGTTCTTTTGCCTTATTTTTTTTTTCTTTTTTTGACATCTGCTCATGCATTTTGACAAAATTGGTAACCAACCACCATTGGTAAGCAAGATACGGAGTACTTGTAACCACTTTCTTCGTGTTTTTTAGTGATACGAGTTAGGTGTTCTTTGTATTCGTCACCAATAATAAGACTTGCATCCGTTCTATTTTAAATAACTGAACGTCAACGTTGCTTTACTATTAAAAAAAGAAAGATAAAGTACAATACGCGCGCGATGTTGGCCGTCAGCAAGGTCAAGGAAGCATTAACTCCCGCCTAGTTATAATCTGAGTATAAGATTTTAAATAATAGTTATAAACCTATTCTCAGACCTACCTTAAAAAAACCGAAGACATAACAGGAATGTCAGTTTTCGTCATAAACAGAATAATAAATATAATCGCTCCCCGATTTAACGATACTTTTTAACAAATGTATAGATATGGGAGAATTTCCAGACTGTATGTAGTTAAGTAGGCTCATCCCACTACATAAATCAGGAGATAGTCAGGACTTTACCAATTATAGGCCTATTTCTGTTTTACCAGTTCTCAGTAAAGTTTTTGAGAAAATCATGTCCAATCCAATGCTTTTATATTTCAACAAACATAATATATTCCATGACAAGCAATATGGTTTTACTAAAGGTAGGTCTACTTTAGATGCAGGAGTGTCACTAATTAAACATATTTTTAATTCATGGGAAAACTCCCGGGATGCGGTTTGTATATTTTGTGACCTCACAAAAGCATTTGATTGTGTAAAAAAGGAAATCGCGTTGATTAAACCGAAATATTACGGTTTTGACGAGCAAGCACTGAAATTAATGGCATCATATCTTAATAAAAGAACTTTAAAGGTTGTAATAATGGAACTAAGTCGGAAGGATCAGAAATAGAGATGGGCGTTCCTCAGGGTTCTATGTTTATGACATCAATGATTTAACATTTATGGTACAAAAGTATTCTGAGATAGTTATGTTTGCAGATGACACTTCTTTAATATTTAAAGTAGCGAGATCTTCTACATCTCTTGACGATGTAAATAAAGCTATATCACTGGTATTGCATTGGTTTACTGTAAGTAACCGGGTTCTGAAAACCAAAAAAACTAAATGTATTAAATTTACTTCACCGAATGTTAGGCAAGTTGAGGCAAATATTGTTATTGACAGTGAAAATGTAGAATTAGTTAAAGAAACAAAATTCCTAGGGATAACAATCGATTCTAAGTTGCAATGGGGACCCCATATACTAACACTTTCTAAAAGGCTGAGCTCAGCAGCGTATGCCGTGCGTAAGATTAGAGAAATAGCAGACATAGAAACAGCTCGTATTGTTTATTTCAGTTTTTTTCACAGCATTATGTCTTACGGTATTTTATTATGGGGAAAAGCGGCTGATGTTCATAAAGTTTTCGTCTTACAAAAGCGAGCTATCCGATCTATCTACATGTTAAGGTCGAGGTATTTGTTGCGCGAAAAATTTAAAGATATTGACATTTTAACTGTCCCTTGTCAATACATATTTGAGAATGTAATGTATGCCAAAAATCATATTGGACAATTTAGTAAAGTTAGTGATAGGTATACTGTTAACACTCGAAATAAGGACAAACTTAACGTACCGAAGTGGAGACTTTATAAAGTATGTAACTCCTTTATGGGACTATCCCTCAAAATGTTCAACAAACTTCCTTCTGACATATTGGAATTGCCTGTGGCATCTTTTAAAAAGGCAATTAAAGCCATGTTTTTCAAGACATCTTATTACAGTGTTCAAGATTTTTTAAACGACAAGAACCTCTCTCTCAAGATCTTCCCTCGTTATTCGCAGTAATAATTGTTTGGTGAGGATTTTTCTTCTCACGTTATGTGATGTTTTTGTGATGGACAATTTAGTTTAATTATGTCAAACTAGCATTGGGTTTGGTCGCATAGAAAATCTTTTATAAAGTAAAAATATGACCCAAAATTGTACAAACCATATTTTGAAAAAATGTGAATGAAAAGAGTTTCGTTGTTGCTTCTTCTCTTTACGAACACCTTCCGAAGCAACGGACTAATGATAAATTTAAAAAAATTGACGTTCAAAAAATGTTAGTTGTTAACTTAATTTTGAAAAATAAACTTTTTGACTTTTTTTTTGACCATTTAAATCGGTTCAGCCATTTCGGAGAAGTTTGGTTGTTAGTCACCAACGTGACACGTTAATTTTATATTATATAAGATTTATAACAGACATGCATATACTTACGGCCATAAATCCCAAAAAGGGGAAGCCAGAGCTTCAGAGCTAAAAACTTCTTAGCTACATTTCGAAGATTTATAATAACATAGGAAACGTTGTCAAAAAATATTTTCTTTAACGTTGGTGTATGAACGACAATTTTATGTGCTAATTTCTAGCTCTAATAGCAACCGTAATAGCCCAGTGGGTAGAACACTCGGTTATCGTGCAAACGACTAGTGTTCAAATCCTGGGTCGGGCCTACACCAATTTGTCTTTTCTAAAGACATATGTGTGGTTAATTAATCATGGTTGTTAACGGTGAGGGAAAACATCGTGAGGAAACCCACATGGCTGAGTTGTACTAAGTCATGTGGCAGTGTATTCGTACAAAACGGCGATAGGCCTGCCCCCTATCACGTGAGTACACTGTCCATGCAAAACGTGGGTACTCTGAACACCAGGTGACAAAGTCACGTGATGTTCAGAAGTATTAGTACCTCTGCCAACCCCTTCGGGGATATTCGGCGTGAACGTTTATGTTATGTTATTATGTAATTTCTAGTACCATCGTATTGACAATTTTATGATGAAGATATTCAGGAACGTACATAGATAGAGAATTAAGCAAGCCATTTAGTTTACATAGTGCTTTCTGTATGGCATTTTGGCTAATCGTATCGTGCTTCTCTATAGCCTGTTTAACGTTCAAGATCGTATACGTACCAATTCAGCAGGAGTTAATATAATTATATACATACAGATTTATAAAATTACTCCATGTCCATTATTTTTAATTTAAAATCTGTGTTAAATAGAATATATGGTCAAAATAATATAACGAACTTTAATGTTTTCGACTGAAATACAGTTAATTCACATACTTTTGAAATGAATCTATTTCAATCCTAATTAGTTCACAAAATATTAAAAAATATTTCATTTCGTATTTTACATCATTCGATTTTGTTTAATCAATACTTGGTAAATAATTTGTAACACATTATGTCAAAACTATTAAAATCGTTCCATGCATTGTAACGCTTACTATGCTTTAGGGTGTATTCCAAAGTTGCATGCAGGTATTATAATTTATATTATATACACATAAATAAAAACGGAGTGTCAGTTTGTTTGTAATAAAATAATGACCGCTTTTAACTATATGCAAATGAATCATATGTAGAGGCAGTACATTAATTTGACGTACCCAACCAGTATTTTGACGTACCCTCACTGGCCGATAGATGATGTGAAAAGGAGTGAGGAAAGTGGAGCGGTTTAGTGTATGTTATCTTCATATACACACATCAAAAGTGTCCAGGGATCCACATATATTTTTGCAATAACTTTTAAAGAAAGAAAGAAAGAAAGAAAAACATTTATTCATTGCTAAGCTTGGGTAAACAATACATGAAACATAACAATAAAATAATATTAAAGTAAGGTTGGTTAATCGACAAAAGAAAAAAAAATATAAGTTAAGAAAAATAAAAAAAAAAACTGTAAATAAAACATGAATTATAAAATAATAAAAAAACCATAAATAAAAACGAACCAAAATATATGATGACTTAATAAAACTATTAGAACCTGTCACAAGAATAGCCATTACCTGTGTAGCAATGAATTGGCAGATGACTCAGCATTGTCGTTGTGAGTTAATACCTCACAACACTGATTTTCAGTCACCGCCAAGTAGAGGTGATGCACGGACTATTAAAATATATAAACTGGATTTCTCGTGTACCTTCGAATGTATGAATAGAACTTTACTACGACCAAAACTATTCTATTATGGATTTAGTCCTGACGCTATAAAATGGTTCGATAGTTACCTGCAATCTCGATCTCGAATAGTGGAACTACATGAACATAGTGGCAATACAAAATATTCCAAGAACTGCTGAAGGGATCGAATCTGGCTCCAATCTTATTTATTTTTTATACCGCTGACATCATAAAAAGTATGTAACACTGCCATTATCAAATATTTGCTGACGACTTACAATTATATATATCTATGACTCCGAATCAAACAGAAAATTCGATACAACATCTTAGTCTAAGATCCGAACTAAAAACGACCTTCACCGAGCTGATAATAGAATGAATCATATTTTATAACAAATTTAGTATGTTAGAAAATATGTTAAAAATGGGTTGCCTAAAAAAAATCCTGGACAGACAATTTTTAATTATTTAAATAAATTGATTTTTTTTTTATTTTTGCAACATCAAGATAATAAGAAAATTTTTACCCTGACTTAAAGTATGAAACGTATAGAATGTGCAGCCGTTGGGTTGCCTATTATTTACCTGGACAAACTACTCGGTTGTCAGGTATAAACAGGTATGTCGATGCCAGTTACCTTCACTCGATCGGATAATAGAAAAAATTTTATATCAACATAAGCGTTGTTTTATTGCGAACACGGTGATATAGGGTTGTCTGCAAAAAACTTGGTCCTAATAGGGGTTTGCGAATTTTAAAGATTTTAATTTTAACGCGATTGGAAATGTGTGACAGAGAGATCCGAGTTGAGTATAGCGTGTAATAATAAAGGACACAACATGACACAACTGACAATTGAGTTGTAAATAATAATAATTATAATAATATTATAATACTAAAATATTAAACAATAAAACCTCAATTAAATAAATTAATAAATATATATAAAATGAATTTACTTATTGACTTATAAGTATCATTATATATTTATACAAGTTTTTGTAACTCAAAATATAATGACGTAAATAATACAAATATCAATACTTTGGAATTTTTTTTCTCTTTCTGGAAAAATTTATGAGAAAGAAAGTGGACAGCCGAAAATTCAAATTCATGGATAAAAAAAAAGATAGACTAAAAATCTTGTATTACGTTTGAAAATTTTATTAAAAAACAGCATAAATACAAGAATAATATCAATAAAAAATAAATTATAATAAATATTTTCTATTCTATATCTGATTCATCAGAAGTATCATTTTGATTCTCGAATTCATCTGACTCATTATTAGTTTCTT